>JAVJIF010025927.1:0-65016 GCA_038442645.1 Agave tequilana
AGCGGCATTCCGTGGTTGATGGACATCGTCCGTTGACTCCTGCGGTGGGGTCTTCGGTGCAGTTACGGGGCTGAACACTAAAGGGGCAGGGTCAAGACGGGTGTGGAGAACTTCAAACAGAAGTCTGCCTCTGATTGCAAGATTCCGCGGATACTGTTCAGATTGGTACGGTGGTGCAGGGTTTGGTGGCGGTTGTCAGGGAGAATATAACTCTTTGTTCGAGGAGGAGTGTGGGGCAGGTGAGGTGATGCCAAGACTCTTGATCGCCAGGATATCTCTGCTACTGCATCTAAAGGTAAAGCGAAGGGGAAATCCCTTCAATCTTCCAATGAAGGTGGCTTTTTGGAATATCAGGGGGTTTCACCAGCCCCTGAAACAGAAGGGGGTTGAAGCCCTAGCTAGAAAGCGGGAAGTTTGTTTTGTGGCTATATTGGAGACGAAACTATCGGTTAATAAACTGGAGGAGTTTATGTGTAGGAGGTTTAGTGGTTGGAAACAGGTGAAATTTTGCTTCGCATGCTGGTGGCAGAATTTTGATTTTGTTTGATCCTTTGAAGATTCAGCTCGAGACTCTGGAGGTCTGCCCTCAGGTTATTCACTGTAGGGTGGTATGTAAGGTATCATCCATATCTTTTCTCGAAGTTTTTATTTATGGCTACCATTCCATTGTGGCCAGGAGGGGCCTATGGGAGAACTTGATGCGTGGGGGGGTTCACTATCGGAGCCTTGGCTACTGATGGGTGATTTCAACAGTATTTTGAGGCTAGAGGAGCGAGTGAGTGGTGCTGGGGTCACCCACTACCAGATTACTGACTTTGCTGACTGTTGTGTCGGATTGGGTCTTTTAGACTTACAGTTTACCGGTTGTCACATGACCTGGACAAATTGTTCTGTTTGGTCTAAGTTGGACAGAGTAATGGGTAACGTTCCTTGGCACCAGAGGGTTTCTTCTTCTGCCATGTTGATTTTTTGCCTTCGGGTTGCCTCTCAGATCATTCCCCCTGTGTGGTTTCATTACTTGAGCGGCCGCGTGCAGTGAATAGGCCTTTAGGTTCTGGAATTTTCTGGCTGACCATGAGGATTTCAGGGACACTATTCGGAGTGTTTGTGATCTGGAGGTGGAAGGTTCTTCTCAATTTAGATTTTGCCGAAAGCTTAAGCTATTGAAGACACCGTTGAAACTTCTCAATGAAAGGAATTTTGGGCACATTGCATCTAGAGCTGAGAGGGCTAGGGAGCTTCTTAAGCAGCTCAGGTACAACTCCATTCTCACTATGATGATCCTGAATTGCGTGTGAGGGTTTCGGAGTTGCGCAAGAATGCATTGGCCTTATCTAAGGCGGAAATGGACTATTTTTACCAGCTAGCTAAGTGCAACTATGTTACTAAGTCTGATAGGTGCACGAAGTTCTTCCACGGCATTGTTAAAAGAAACAAAGGCAGGGATTGTTTGCTGCAATCACTAAGGAGGACGGAACAACAACGGGGTCGACAGAGGAGGTGTCATTGGAATTCATTCGGTACTTTGAACGGCTTCTTGGTACTCATTCTCAGGTAGAACATGTCGATCGGAGGTGCTACGGTTGGTGGGGTGATCTCCGGTCAGCAAGCTAACAGTCTTTTGATGGAGGTTACTTCAGAGAGATAAAGGAGGCGGTATTCAGTATCGGGAATGACAAAGCCCCTGGTCCGGACGGGTATAGTGCTCTCTTCTTTAAGAGGGCGTGGGACATTGTAGGTGCTCACATGTGTGATGCTGTCAAGGAGTTCTTCCTTTCGGGATCCCTTTTGAAGCAATTGAATCACACGTTGAATGCCTTGGTGCCCAATCTTCCATGCCAATTCAGTGGGAGATTTTAGACCCATTGCGTGTTGCAATGTGATCTATAAAGTCATTTCTAAGATTCTCACTGGGAGGCTGAGACTTGTACTTGGTGGGATTATTGATCCTTCGCAATCAGCTTTTGTGGAGAGTCGGAGTATGATTGAAAACATTCATTTGGTCCAAGAATTATTGAGAAAGTATAACAGGAAGAGAGTATCGCCGAGATGCTTGATTAAGGTTGATCTCCGGAAAGCATATGACTCTGTCTCTTGGGATTTCGTTCGGGAGGAGATGGTGGGACTTATGTTTCTGGATCGATTCATTGAATGGGTTATGCAGTGTGTGACTTCTCCTCCTACTTACTCGATTGCCCTGAATGGAGGTATCTGGGGAATGTTCAAAGGTAGAAAGGGATTACGGCAAGGTGATCCATTGTCTCCATTTATTTTTATCATTTGCATTGAGTATTTGTCGAGGAGTCTTAGGGTGAGTACTGGTAGTGTGGACTTCAAGTTTCACCCGAGGTATGGACAGCTCAGGTTGTCGCATCTGGCATTTGCTGATGACCTGATGCTTATGGCTAGAGGGGACCTTACTTCGGTTCGTATCATTATGGATAGCCTTAAGACTTGGCCTGAAGTCTGGCTTGTGTGCTAACTTGCTAAAATCGAGCCTCTTCACGGCGGGAGTTTATGGGGAGGAACTTATTCGAATGCAGCAGTTGACTGATATCCCTTATGGTTTGATGCCTTTCCGCTATCTCGGTGTTCCGTTGGCGGCTCAGCGGCTTCATGTGGCTCATTTTGCTCCTTTCACAGATAAAATTACTATGTAATTAACTCTTGGACGGCTTCTTGCCTTTCTTTTGCTGGTAGAGCTGAGCTTATAAGATCGGTTTTACAAGGAGTTGATTGTTTTTGGCTATCTATCTTCCGATCCCGACCGCTATTATTGAGCGTGTGACCTGTCTGTGCAGAAATTTCTTGTGGCACAAGTGCCATCATCCGGTTTCTTGGAGGAACATGTACTTGCCAAAATCAGAAGGAGGATTGGGGTTCAGAGATTTGAAGACATGGAATGAGTCATTACTAGCTAAATGCTTTTGGAACATCCAGAAGAAAAAGGATTCATTGTGGGTGCGTTGGGTGCATCATATATATCTTAATGGGATGGTTCACCCTGGGAGTGGAATTGTTTAAGAGATGACTCGCCTTTGCTCAAGAGGCTAATTGCATTCGTGATAAAGTGTGCCAGTTAGAAGGGTCCATTGATGCGACGAAGAGGAGGTTTTCTTCTTGGGCGGAAGGTGTGCAGATGTGTATCTCGCTTGGGTATGATACTTTCGTAGCAAGGGCTCCAAATACTTTGGTCAGGTTCGGTATGGAATTCTTATGTAATGCCGAAGCATGCTTTCACCCTATGGCTTGCAGCGAGAAAGAGATTGCCTACAAAGGATAGATTGTCATTTCTTCAGATAGATGATTCATGTGTTCTCTGTGTTGGGAATAGGGAATCGGAAGCACATTTGTTCTTTCGGTGTGCCTTTTCTTCTATGGTATGGAGACGCATTAAAGAATGGTTGGATATCTCTCGGGCGATGTCGACGATTAGTAGTGCTCTTAAGTGGATCAGGAAGGAGGCAAGAGGTTCGAGTTGCAGAGCCAAAGCTAAATGTGTGGCCCTTGCATGTACGGTATATCATATTTGGAATGCCCGTAACCGAGGATTTTTGAGGGACATGCACAGGACGTGGACGCGACCATCTTTAAGATCAAATTGCATGTGTATAGGGCTTTATTTTCCTTATTCCCACATGATTGTGTGGAGTTATAACCTTGATTTGGTCTGCTTGTTTTGACCGTGTATATAATTTTGGTGTGCTCACTGTATAGTATAGGGAGCATTTACGCTGACATACCTGCACTGCCAGGATTTTGCCCTGGAGTCTGTCCTGTACCATATGCACAGCCAGAATAGGTGTTCTGGCTGTTGCTTTTACAGCCAGAATAGCACTGTTCTGGCAGAACTGTGCTGCCAGGTTTGGCAGCAGAGTTCTTGCCAGAACAGCAGCTATGGCTACTGTTCTGGGTGGCCAGAACTGCAGTTCTGGCAGAACTGTGCTGTCAGTTTGGGAGCACAGTTCTGCCAGTTTGGTAGATGGACTGCTGATAGTTTTGTTGATGTGGGGATACATTAGACTGGAGTAGAATCCGTGTATTGGCAGCATAGGTGTGGCTACTAATCTGTAGTACTTGGTCAGCTGTTTTGGCATGCTGTCTGTATATACATTTTTGATATATATTTTACATTCTCCAAAAAAAAAGAATTGAGCACTTGCACATCTTCATTCTAAGTTCTGTAATTCCGTATTTTGTGTGCAGGTTCTAACATAACTTAGGTTTTCTTTTTATTAAAAACTTTTTGAAAATAGAAATAATATTTTGACAAATTTTTGTAAGAAATTAAGCCAATTTTAAGGAATAGGAAAATCCAAATTAGGATTTCTTATACTTGGTCAAAATAAGATTATTTGTTTGATTTTTAGGGTTAGGAAGATAATTTGTCAAAGTAATTTAGTCTTGATCTTTACCTTGATGAAATATGCACACTTCATACACTTACACACTTTGGGTTCAAAAACAAAGATTCTTATGCCTTATAAAAAAAAAGAAATAAACAAGTCTAATTATTGATTAGCTAGGTGCTTGGCCTAAGCAAGCCTTAGTATTTATGCGAAAGATGATTAGATAAGTTTGAAAAAATATATATATATAAATCCTCTGACTAAGCTGGGTATTTGTGCCTAATAAAGCATAAGTATTCACGCTTAAAAGAGGTTCATATAATAAAATCCTTAGTTTGTAGCCTTGTTTGCTCGAGTCCTTAAGTCCTTGGGGTGTTTTCTCACCCGGTGCCCTAAGACCGTTTGGTTTGGGAGTCATCGATTAAAGGCTCATTACATGGGCAGATTAGAAAGCCTAATGAACTAAGGAATAATACCACCAAAAAAAATGAAAAAAACATATATATATATATATATATATATATATATATAAATAAGGCATAAGAGTTAGAGTTAATGAACCCTGAGTCAAAATTTTCACAATCACAAGGTGCATATGACTTAGGGTAAAGTGATAGGCTAGATGAGAAGCACAATTTGACTCCTTACTTTGATTGATAACAATTTTTGAATAGAGACTAAGTTTAGGAATGAAAAATTCAGTTTTCCTATAACTTATAGATTGCTTAAATCTTACAATTATATTTCAAATATTTTCTCTTTCAAATGCTTTTCGAAATACTAACTCTTTATTTCTCTTTCTTTATGGATTTTGTGGGTGTAATCCGCTGAAAACCCTCACGAGACAAAACTCGTCCTCTAGGGGAAACTTAGAGGTTCAACGGCTTGTTGCACATGCTCAGTGCAATCGCGTGACCTGTGAAAGTGGTCTAATAATCCTTAGTATAGTTTAGTTGTTTTGCTCGAGGACGAGCAAAAGATAGGTATGCGGTGTGATTGGTCGCTAATGTTGCATATTTAATATCATATTTCCATACTTATTATAGAATAAAACTTTGCATTGTCCTAATTAATTGCTTAATTTATTTGCAGGCCCATTCCTTAAGGAAATGAAGAGAAATGAGCCCAAAAGCCCACCAAAATTCTGAGTTAAATCAGAATTAATTCGAGCTCACTGAATCAGGGCAAAATCAAGAGGTTGAGAACCGATTGAGAAGAATCATCTCAGAATCGATCGGTTAAAACAAAGAATCCAAGGCCATTTTGTCACAATACGGGACTCAAACTGACAAACCAACTGAAGATAAAAGCAGGAAGCGAAACCAAGGCGACCCACCAACAGGGTGTGGCCATCAGGCCACACCCTGGCCGCGGAAACGCGGCCCAAGCCGCGTTTCCGCGGCTTGGTTAGGGAGTTAGGGGGAGCGTTTGCTCCCCCGATCTCCCCGGGATCCTAAAGGTGTGGGTTTTGCCTATAAAAGGCCAGTCTTTTCGCTGAAAATGGATGACCATGCAGAGTTAGAATTTAGACTAGTTTTCATTTCTTAGTTTAGGTTTTTGTTTTCTTGTTCATGTAATTTTAGCTTTTATTTATGTAATTCAGAGGAGATCGACTTTCATCGAAGAAACAAGAATGAAGCTTGAGCTAAAAGTGACAATGGTATAAGGTTTATTTCTTTTCTTTGATCGTTATGAAATCGAATCGATGTTCTTTCTTCTTATATACTTCTTTTTAGTTTTCTTCTTCTTCTTCTTTTCTACTTCACTTTTCTTTTTGGTACAACTGTCTTCCAAGTGAGTCTAAAGCATCGAAAGAGCCTGCTTTTGCGAGTGCCACCGATAGCTAATGACGATGAAATTGTGAGTCTCTCTGTATCATTTCATGCTTGAGTATCTTGATGATGTAATGTGGAAGAGACCAAAAACCGACTCTTATGGGCCATGCGCTGATTGCCTCCAATTCAAGGTAACATCGTCGCAAAGACTCAAGGTAAGCTTTTGGTGGAAAGAAGTGAGTAATTATTTGTATTTCTTTTCTTTTATTTCTATAAACTAAATCACAAACACCATATCTTTCAAATCATTTCTTTCCCGATTTATTTGTAAGTAATCGCTTTCATCATTTTCTGATTTTCTCCACCTTCTTCATCTCTTGTTTCTTTCTTTCTTTAACATAACTTTCTTTTCTTATTTTTTTAACTTAAAATAGAGAAGAACTCTCGTTTGGTTTTCATAAAGATTTCAATACAAAAACGTAAACCCTTCTATCGCAAAACCCTCCTTGTGGATCACGACCCGCATAGCCACATGCTATAGCGGTAAGAATTGAGCACTTGCACATCTTCATTCTAAGTTCTGTAATTCCGTATTTTGTGTGCAGGTTCTAACATAACTTAGGTTTTCTTTTTATTAAAAACTTTTTGAAAATAGAAATAATATTTTGACATATTTTTTGTAAGAATTAAGCCAATTTTAAGGAATAGGAAAATCCAAATTAGGATTTCTTATACTTGGTCAAAATAAGTTTATTTGTTTGATTTTTAGGGTTAGAAAGATAATTTGTCAAAGTAATTTAGTTTTGATCTTTACTTTGATGAAATATGTACACTTCATACACTTACACACTTAGGGTTCAAAAACAAAGATTCTTATGCCTTATAAAAAAAAAGAAAGAAATAAACAAGTCTAATTATTGATTAGCTAGGTGCTTTGGCCTAAGCAAGCCTTAGTATTTATGCGAAAGATGATTAGATAAGTTTGAAAAAAAATATATATATATAAAAATCCTCTGACTAAGCTGGGTATTTGTGCCTAATAAAGCATATTTCACGCCTAAAAGGGTTCATATAATAAAATCCTTAGTTTTGTGGCCTTGTTTGCTCGAGTCCTTAAGTCCTTGGGGTGTTTTTCTCACCCGGTGCCCTAAGACCGTTTGGTTTGGGAGTCATCGATTAAAGGCTCGTTACATTGGCAGATTAGAAAGCCTAATAGAACTAAGGAATAATACCACCAAAAAAGAATAAACATATATATATATATAAATAAATAAGGCATAAGAGTTAGAGTTAATGAACCCTGAGTCAAAATTTTCACAATCACAAGGTGCATATGACTTAGGGTAAAGTGATAGACTAGATGAGAAGCACAATTTGACTCCTTACTTTGATTGATAACAAATTTTTGAATAGAGACTAAGTTTAGGAATGAAAAATTCAGTTTTCCTATAACTTATAGATTGCTTAAATCTTACAATTATATTTCAAATATTTTTCTCTTTCAAAATGCTTTTCGAAAATACTAATTCTTTATTTCTCTTTCTTTATGGATTTTGTGGGTGTAATCCGCTGAAAACCCTCACGAGACAAAACTCGTCCTCTAGGGGAAACTTAGAGGTTCAACGGCTTGTTGCACATGCTCAGTGCAATCGCGTGACCTACGAAAGTGGTCTAATAATCCTTAGTATAGTTTAGTTGTTTTGCTCGAGGACGAGCAAAAGATAGGTATGGGGGTGTGATTGGTCGCTAATGTTGCATATTTAATATCATATTTCCATACTTATTATAGAATAAAACTTTGCATTGTCCTAATTAATTGCTTAATTTATTTGCAGGCCCATTCCTTAAGGAAATGAAGAGAAATGAGCCCAAAAGCCCACCAAAATTCTGAGTTAAATCAGAATTAATTCGAGCTCACTGAATCAGGAAAAATCAAGAGGTTGAAAACCGGTTGAGAAGAATCCTCTAGAATCGATCGGTTAAAGCCAAGAATCCAAGGCCATTTCGTCACAATACGGGACTCAAACTGACAAACCAACTGAAGATAAAAGTAGGAAGCGAAACCAGGGCGACCCACCAACAGGGTGTGGCCACCTGGCCACACCCTGGCCGCGGAAATGCGGCCCAAGCCGTGTTTTGTGGCTTGGTTGGGAGATCGGGGTTAGGGGGAGCGTTTGCTCCCCCGATCTCCCCGGGATCCTAAAGGTGTGGGTTTTGCCTATAAAAGGCCAGTCTTTTCGCTGAAAATGGACGACCATGCAGAGTTAGGATTAAGACTAGTTTTTCATTTCTTAGTTTAGGTTTTTGTTTTTCTTGTTCATGTAATTTTAGCTTTTATTTATGTAATTCAGAGGAGATCGACTTTCATCGAAGAACAAGAATGAAGCTTAAGCTAAAAGTGACAATGGTGTAAGGTTTATTTCTTTTCTTTGATCATTATGAAATCGAATGATGTTCTTTCGTCGTATGTACTTCTTTTTAGTTTTCTTCTTCTTCTTTTCTACTTCACTTTTCTTTTTGGTACAACTGTCTTCCAAGTGAGTCTAAAGCATCGAAAGAGCCTTACTTTTGCGAGTGCTACCGATAGCTCATGACGATGGAATTGTGAGTCTCTCTGTATCATTTCATGCTTGAGTATCTTGATGATGTAATATGGAAGAGACCAAAAATCGACTCTTATGGGCCATGCGCTGATTGCCTCCAATTCAAGGTAACATCGTCGCAAAGACTCAAGGTAAGCTTTTGGTGGAAAGAAGGTGAGTAATTATTTGTATTTCTTTTCTTTTATTTCTGTAAACTAAATCACAAACACCATATCTTCCAAATCATTTCTTTCCCGACTCATTTGTAAATAATCGCTTTCATCATTTTCTGATTTTCTCCACCTTCTTCATCTCTCGTTTTCTTTCTTTCTTTAACATAACTTTCTTTTCTTTTTTTTTAACTTAAAAACAGAGAAGAACTCTCGTTTGGTTTTCATAAAGATTTCAATAGAAAATGTAAACGCTTCTATCGCGAAGCCCTCCTTGTGGATCACGACCCGCATAGCCGCTTGCTATAGCGGTAAGAATTGAGCACTTGCACATCTTCATTCTAAGTTCTGTAATTCCGTATTTTGTGTGCAGGTTGTCCTCAATCATGGTTAAACCTAAATATCAGGAGCGGAGGCTCTGATACCAATTGAAATCACCTAGAGGGGGGGTGAATAGGTGATAATGCTAATCTAGTGAACTTAATGCGGAATTTAAAAATAATTACAATTGACAAGAGATGCACACTCAAACAAGCCAAGCAAATAATTATGAATGAACAATATGAATTGATGCAAGGCATAAAGTAAAAGAGAGAGAGAGAGTAAGAGCCAAGGGATCAAGCGCAAACAACAAGATATGTTTCGAGGTTCGAGCACCGAGCTCTACATCCCCGCCTTCACACAGAAGGATTTCAACTCCACTAGCTTGTCCATAAAGGACTCCCACAAAGGGAACCTCCACCGAGGATTTGGGGCAATAACAATTACAAGGAGTACCCAACTCCTCTCTTTACAAACACAACCTCCTCCTTGAGACACAACACCAAGCCAACAAACAATCACCTCACAACTTGAGGGATTAGCACAAAGCTACACAAGGATCACCTCACCACTTGAGGGATACAACCCAAATGCACAACCTCCTTAACACAATGAGGGAAAGACACAAAGCCAAGCAAAGATTGGGTTTACAACTTGGTGATCAAAAGACCACAAACAATCTCTTTTCCCACACAAAGATCCTATAGAATAAGATAGTAGATATAGCTCAAGTGTGGAGAAAACCAAAGGAATGAAAATCAAAATCTCAAAGAAAATCCTTGGGAAAAACTAGAAACCAAGATGAAGAAGTTTAATCAAACACTTTTCCCAAAAACCCTTTTCTTTGATTTTTCAAACCCTAGCAAAAACACCAAATAGATTGTTCAACTAAAGCCCAAAAACTTCTTTTGATTGCTGTGAAAATACTAGAGAAAGCTCAGAAAATTCGTCCAAAAATTCTTAAAGAAAACAGGCCATTAATGGGGTATTTATAGCCCCTAGAAAATTATAGCCGTTGGCAGCAAAATCTGCCAAAAATGAACTGCCGGTCGACCGCTCGGTCGACCGGCCAACGGTCACATTTTGACCGCTGGCAGCAACTGATCGACCGTGCGGTCGACCGTCCCAGATACAGAGAGCAACGCTCTCTGTCCGGTCGACCGCTCGGTCGGCCGGGGGCAAACAGAGAGCAACCTGCTCTCAGTCGGTCGACCGCTTATAGGGCAGCCAGCGTGCACGTATCCGTGCACGTCGGTCGACAGCTTCGGTCGACCGGCTACATTGTTCGGTCGACCGTTCGGTCGACCGGCCTAGCCTGGCAGCTGCAGTTTTGGGCCAGAAAAACAAGGTATTTATTATCCAATAAATTCCCATAAAATCTCTAGAATTGAACAAAAATGGTTTTATCATTTTATATTGAAATATAAACTTGTGTTAAAAATTTCAACACAAATTTCAAATATTTTGAAACATTTTTGTGTTATAGAAATTTTTACCAAAATCCAAAAACTGTATTTTCTAAAACTTGGATTTTTGAAAAGAAAATACATTTTGTCCAAAACTTATCCAAATACAAAAACATGATATTAAACAACATTTAGGCATGATGTATATGGATATAATCCTATATACATGAACATATATATATCCATGTTTTTGACTTTAATTCCAAAATATGTTTTGTTAAAAATACCAAAACATAAAACACATGAATAAGTAAGTCAAAACTAAGTTTGTCTAGGAAGTTAAGCATGCATGTATATAGAATGAATCTACTATACATAAAACCATTTAAACTTGTTTTGATCTATCTATTCATGAAACCAAGATCGGTTAAACCAAAAACGGAAAAACCGAAAACCAATATTCAAAACATGAAACGTGTGTGTTGTGAACTTGAGCATATCATACTATTCTAATCTTTACAAATGGATCTAAACACAAAACTAAACTAGGTACCGATGTCTTCTTGTAGAGCGCCGTCTCCAAGCCGACTCGATCCAAAACTTCGTGATCCACCAGGCTTGACTCCAATGAGTGCTATATATGATCTTGTCGCTCGGGCTCTTGAATCACCATGTGAAAGCTTCCAAACCATCTTTGTTGAAGCTAATCACTTACTAACATCTTGATTAATAATCTGAAACTAAAATCACAAGATTATTAGTACACATAACTACATGAGTTAATCATCATCAAAACTAGAGTGGAAGGCCTTTGGGCCAACAAATGATAGATTAGCAAAACCAAGATCACACTCCAAGGTGGTTAAACCAAATATCAGGAGCGTAGGCTCTGATACCAATTGAAAGTACACCTAGAGGGGGGTGAATAGGTGTACGGCTAATATATGAGCAATAATGTAGAAATTAAAAACTTAATTGTAACACACTTAGTGTAACAAACGAGTGTAGCCGAATTCCCGGTGAAGGGCTCTGGACTAACTCCTCTTGATTCCTCTGAATAAGAGTTGAGATGCTATATGAAGCTCTCGTGGTTAAATACAAGTGAGGCACACAAACAAACACAACCAAGCATATAAGTATGATATGACAATATGAATCAATGCAAGGCACAATATAAGAGAGAGAGTTAGAGAAAGTGGATCAATCGCAAACACACGGATATGTTTCGAGGTTCGAGCACACAGCTCTACGTCCCCGCCTTCATACAGAAGGATTTTCACTATCTAGTCCACACAGGACTTCCCACACAGGGAACCTCCACTGAGGATTTTGGACAATACAATAACTGGGAGTACACAGCTCCTCTCTTAACTAAATACAACCTCTCACAGAGGCAAGGCTCAACCAACACAAAATCAACCTCACACAAGAGGGGTAGGCACTTAGCCAACAAACACCAATCACCTCACACTTGAGGGATTCCAACACAAACTCTACCTCTCACTAGAGGGAGCTAAACACAATCTCCACCTCTCACTAGAGGGAGCCAAACACCACTTCCACAATCACCTCACAATAGAGAGATACCAAATCAATCTCCTCTCACTAGAGGGATATCACAATGAAGAAAGTTTACAACTTGGTGGTTTTCACAACCACAAACTAATTTTCCCACAAAAATAAAGGTCCTAATAGATAGGATAGTAGATAAGCTCAAGTGTGGAAAAACAAGAGTTTGGAAATCAAAAACTCAAAGAAAAACTCTAGGGAAAAAACTCAAGATAGAATTGAAAATGAAGATCAAAATAATTCCCAAAGAATTTTCTTTTCAATGATTTTCCAACCCTTTTAAAACAAATAAAGATCAAATCTTTAAAGCCAAAAACTCGTTTAAAAAACTTGCTTTTAAACACTTGAGAATGGGAGAAATTTTGCTCTTAAAAACTTGGTGAAAGCCAACTTCAAATGGGGTTTTTATAACCCCCATAAAATTCTGCCCGTTGGCAGCTGACAAGGTCAAAAATGACCTTCCGGTCGACCGGCCGGTCGACCGGCCAACGGTCAAAAAATCGACCGTTGAGCCTGCCGGTCGACCGCCCTGTCGACCGCGCCCGAACCAGAGAGCAACGGCTCTCTGGCCGGTCGACCGCCCGGACGGGCCAACCCGAGAGTGTGATGACTTTAGTCGGTCGACCGCTCGGTCGACCGGCCTAAGAGGCTGGCCTGCGTGCATGACCTTGTGCAGGTCGGTCGATCGGTCCGATCGACTGACCACTGGTCCGGTCGACCGTCCTGGTCGACCGCCAGGGCCTGGCAGATCTGGTTATAGGATTTAAAACTTGAGTTTTTATTATCTAATTAAATCCCATAAAATCTCTAAAAATCCAAAAAAATAAGTTCTTATATTATCTTTGAAATACAAACATGTGTGGAAAAAAATTCAACACATATTTCAAACTATTTGACCCATTTTTGTGACTTACAAATTTTGCCGAAAACTAAAATCCGTATTTTTCAAAACTTGGATTTTTGAAATGGAAAACCGTTTTGTCCAAAACTCATCCAAATACAAAAACATGATATTGAAACAACTTTTAAGCATGTTGTTTATGGATAGAATCCAATATACATGAAAGATATATATATCAATGTTTTTGACTTAAAATTCAAAAATAAGTTTTGTTAAAATACCAAAACTCCAAACTCATGAAATAGACTATCAAACTTAGTTTGTTTAAATAGTTGAAGCATAGATGTATATAGAACAAATCTAATGTACATTAAACCATGTAAACTTGTTTTGATTCTATCTATTCATGAAAACCAAGATCGGCTAAACCAAAATCGAAAATCAAAACCAAGACATGAAACGTGTGTGTGTTGTGAACTTGAGCATATCACACTATCTAATCTTTAACAATGGATCTAAACTATAAACTAAACAAAGTAGCGAAATCTTCTTGTAGAGCGCCGTCTCCAAGTTGACTCGATCCAAACGTGATCCACCGAGCTTGACTCCAACGAGTGCTAGATATGAACTTGACGCTCGAGCTCTTGAATCACCATGTGAAAGCTCCAAAACTCCTTTGTTGAAGCTAATCACCTACTAATATCTTGGTTAAGTATCTGAAACTAAATATCACAAGATTATTAGTAAACTATATCTACATGAGTTAATCATCATCAAAACTAGAGTGGAAGGCCTCTGGGCTAACATTTCCTTTCAGTCTCATGGGCATAACCCTAGACTGGTTCTACTCCTCCCCTTCATGGTCTCTTCAGAGCTTTGAGGAAGGCAGCAACACCTTCTTCAACAAATATGCCTTGCGATAAGAGTTCAAGAAGAATGGTAACTACCTCATCGCCATCAAGATAAAGCAAGGATAGACCCTAAAGCATTGCATCAATTATTTTAAGAGCCAGATGGCACTAGTTTATAATTATAGTGATGACGTCGTTGTAGCCGTATTCACCGCTAGACTACAGACCGACCATTCCTTTTACCAGCACCTAGTGAAGAATGACATCTTTAACATGAAGGATATCCTGTCTAGGGGCCAGAAGTACATACAACTAGAAAAGGCAATTGCGGGATCGAGGAGCCAACCTCCTCAATAAAAGAATGAAGGGGAGAAGGCGAAGCGACCACCTGCTCTTTTGAAGGTCTCGAACAGGAAGCATGATGGTTACAAGAAGCATTCCCAGCAGAGCTCTTCACAGATCCCCAAAAAATCTATGGAGTTAATGTTGACTTTGTAAATCACCTAGAGGGGGGTGAATAGGTGATGGCTATACTAAATGACAAATAATGTGGAATAAAAATTTATTGCTAGCAACCTAGCAAATACCAATAACAACACAAGAAATACTTGCAAATAAGTAAACAAGATAAGTGTTCAAATAAGTAAAGAGAAAGTACAGTGAGAGAGATAGTGTTAGTAATCGCAAACACGATGATATGTTCCGAGATTCAAGCCACTGCTCTACGTCACCGCCTTCAATACTATGAAGATTTTCACTATAACCGATCTCACTATATCTTCAACCATTACAAGTTCTCACTAGAACTTAATAGACTCACAAGTCCTCTCCGCGGTGCTGCAACACCAACAACGGAGCTCACTAGTCACTTGAGGCCGCAACCTCTACAACTTCATAATAGAAGGAAATTGGTGATCTTCTCTTGATCACAAAAGGCTCACAAGTACAATCCTATAACCAAGATGAGGACGTGAAACTCGTTGAAATTGTGTAGTGGAAATAGCTTGTAAAGATGTAGAGAGAAGTCTCAAGCTAAAAATCAAGAATATGGAATTTTGACTCAAAAGAAAATATTTTAAGAAAAAGACTAAAACTTGATTAAATCTTGTTGTAAACTTGTTCAAACTTGTTAATGGGATGAAAACATGAGGAAAAACCCAGAAGATTTTTTAGGAAAAGACCCAAAAATAGACAAATAGAAATATAGCGTTGGGAAAAAATCAGAAGGAAATCGTTCTGTCGGTCGACCGGCCGGTCGACCGCCAAAGATTGGATTTTCAAACGTTAGGGATAGCGGTCGACCGGTTGGTTGACAGTTTTTCCCAACCAGAGAGCAAAGCTCTCTGTCGGTTGACCGGACCCAACCAAGAACAAAGCTTTTGTAGTCAGTCGACCGCACGAACAAACGAAGTGCACACAATGCACTTTGGTGCATGTCGGTCGACCACTCGGTCGACCGATCTTGGGCCAAAAATTGTTATGAAGATCTTTTTGAAACTAGTTTTTTTGAAAAAAATAAACTTTGATCTTAAACACAAAATAGAGTTATAGGGACTTGATAGATCCAGTGTGTGACTATGGATCAACACAAAACAAAATTAGAACTATATTTTATAAAAACACATTTCTAAATCGAAAATCAATTTTTTCGAAACTCATTTTTTCAAAACTGATTTTGAAAATGGAAAAGAGAATGTTTTGAACTCTTTTAAAACACTTTAGGAGTATGAAAGATATGTGTGTGTGTGTGTGTGTGTGTGTCAATCCCAAAGAGCTATCAACCTGTCTCATCTTTGTTTTAACAAATGACTATAAATCCTATCTAAAAAGCAAAAAGTAAAAATACAAATATTGTATAGTCTTCTCATGCAAACTTGATCATTGAGCTCTTCTATGTGCTTAGGCTCGGGGATCGACATGTTCTTGGCTTCTAAATGTGTGATTTTTGTGATGGAGCCGAAATGAAATAAAGAGTTAACATGAAACTTTGCTAAACGAAATTGTTAAAAACATAACTACATACGTTTTGTTATCATCAAAGCTAGGGCTGATGGCCTTTGGGCCAACAATGTCCCCATTTTTAATAATGACAAAACACATGGAGTTATCACAAATTATTTGGGAAGAGACTTCAAGCGAAGCTCTCCCTAAACACATGCATATATCAAAAATAACAATAGGCAAGATACATCAATGATAGCATATGAATAAGATATATCAATTAAGCTATATGCAACCCATTTATGCATACCAAGAATACAAAATTTCAAAGGTGTATGCACAAATGGTTTCCTCCTACCAACCAATAACCTCCAAACTCCAAAACAAGTGGTAAATGCTTAGTTTTCAAAGGATACTCAAGAATACAACATACCACATACCACACATAGAAGAGATATATCAAATATCAACCATAAAAAGAGATACATAACTTCCCAAAGACAATAATGGTATCATAAAAGAAATTTGTCCGTACAACTGTTCATGCCAATCTCAAAACAAGTTCCAAACCATAAAATAAGTGCTACAATATAAAAATACATCTCCAAACACCAAATACTACATTCCATATAAAAGAGTACATAAATAAATACATGAAAATAAAATCTCTTCGATAACTCCAGAAAATCTCTCTCCTCCTTTTTGTCATCAACACAAAAGGGGTCACTCTTCCTAAAAGTCTGGATCTTCAGGAGGAGCTGGTACATCGGAAGAAGCTGGAGGAGGTACCCAGGTGACAAACAGAGGACCCAATTAAGGAAGAGGTTGCGCGTGGCCTCTCTGAAGAGGAACATGCCAAGCGTTCCTACTGTAGCTTTTGTCGACGCACGTCTGAAGGTAGCGAATGGATGAGCAGATATATTGCAGGTCGTTCTGGACTCTGTGCTCCATCCTTTCAAAATTTGCGATCATCTTCAGATCATGTTCACAGAGCTGAGTAGAGAGAGTAGTGTATGGGTCAACAGAGGCTGAGAAGGCTGAAGAGTCCAGAGGTAACAGCAGCAATGATAAGAGGGGACTAGGGAGCAGGAGCACGCTCCCTAGCATGCATCCGCTTGAGGAGAGTACTGTTGATGTTAACAGACGGTTCGATGGACTGTTCAGCAGAAAGATCAAATTTTAATTGTTTGAGGAGTCGGGTAATGAGCATCCCAAATGGTAAGTGCCAGTTTGGGATCAGAAGGTGCTCAGAAACCATGAAATCGATGATAAGCTTAGGAATATTAACTCTAATGCCTTTCAGAAGGTAATGGATCAAGAAGGGAGCAAAACTCCGAGCATGACTATATTCTCCTGATTTTGACAGGAGATTAAAGAACATTATCTTAGCTAGAACCTGGACGGTGATCGTGTAATACTTCACCTCCTCTTTCCTAACTAAGGCCAGGTTATCATCATCATGAAGTATGAGAGATGCGATGAGGGAAGATTCACCGTCAGGATATTCAAAATCATGCATATCAAAGAGATGTAGCAAATAGCCAAATCCATCTAATGAAATGTTAATGTCCTTGCACAGAACCCTAGATCTGACACGATTGTTTTGGAAAGTCAGATTAGAGTAGAAATAATACACAATCTCAGCTAGATGGGTTCCTTAATGGTGACTAGGTATTCAAGAGAGCTTGTGTTCAAAATGTTTTCTAGATTTAAGTGCTCAAAATCAGCAAGCACAACAGTTCTACTAGAAATTACATGCTTATTATGGATCACAGAAAATTTGTGAGATGCATTTTAAGAAACAAAAGGGTTTAATGAGGATTCAGATTTTTTACCCTTCTCAGATCTAAATCTCTTTGACATGGTAAAGATAGGAAGATGATAAACAAGAGTTTGGCACGAACTTAAGAAAGATTTCTAAAAAAAATTATGAAATAAAGAAGATTTTAGGAGATTAGGGATTATACTTTGAAGAACCTGAAAATTACTCCCTGAAATCAAACAAATCTAAAGTTTTGAGGAGAGATCCAAAAAAATTTAAGTATTAATTTGAGTTTGGAATCGATTTGGGAGAGATGGGAGGAAGGAAAATAGGGAGGAGAAGAAAAGAGATTCGGTGGAGATGAGAAAATGAGAGAGAGGTGGGGTTTTTAGGGTTTTAAAACTGGTAAAAAAATAGTAGACCTGACTTACGATTGACTGCTCGGTCGATCGGGGTCTAACCGAGAGCAACTCTATTATAGTCGGTAGACCTGTTAGTCAGCTAACTTAGGTCAAATTTTTTCTGTTTCAGGTTCCCTCGGTCGACTACCTGGTTGATCGGACCTACTCCAGGTCAATTTGGTCACCGATCGGTCGACCAGGACTACCCAAAAATTAGTTTTAGAAAATTAAGGGTTTTTGAAAAAAATTTTAACTTGGATATTTTCATACATAAAACAGAGAGTTAATAGAAAATCTTGTAGGCATGAAAGATACAAGAAAATGATATCAAAACAATTTTTTATTATATTAAAAATATATATTTTTCAACAATTAAATCATATATTAAGCAATTAAAAAAAAGATATTGAAGCCAAATACCCTTAACAAGTTCTGAACTTCTCCTCGTCATTCCTCTAGATAAGAGTTGAGCCGCATAATTGCTATCTTGATTTTTGCTTAAATATGGTTTAAATATGATACCCAACAACAATATAGATATGCAAATCAAATGTATATACATATATATAAGCAAATAAATTAATCATGTACACATACATGCAAAGTTATCTATCAGCCAAGTGAGCATGAGAAAGTACTATAAACATCGGCAAGCAATTCACGGGCTAGTAAAGAATAAAAGTAATGTTAACGTACTAGCTCAAATATAAGCAATCCATAAAAACAACAAATAAATCATGTATTCATAATTAAAGCATATTAACATAAAAGAAAAGCTAGATATTCCTACGCATGTATAGATCTAGTTAGAAATAAAATTTTCAAATGGAGAAGTTGCCAAACCATAGGCAATCTCCAAAATAGTTACATCTTGATAGTGATGCAATATGACGATTGATTCATTGAGCTCCAATGCATCACCACCAAGACACCATCTCCCCTTATGTCTTGGAGGAGGACATCACACCTACATCAATCAAATTGGGTGTGTTCTTTGGTACCCAAATCTTTTTGGGTCCTACAGGGTTAGTACTTTCTCGAACCCAAGTATTTTTATTTAACATGTTTAACTTTGCATAACAAAATTTTACTAAATGGCCTTTGCGACGTAATGTGCACATGTGTATACTTTGTCATACATGAAAGCATGCTTATGTTGATGTGTATGTGCATGTTGTGCATGTTTTTCATAGTGTATGTGAGATGAATGAGGTGTATGAATCCTTTGGGTTTTTCCCTTTGGAAACATAGAATTAAATTTGTTCATATCAAATGCACACTTTTCAAAGTGGCATCCAAATGTGACGCCCCGGACCGGCAGGTACGGAGACGTCACTGCGACGTATATACGTAGGTCAGAAATACCCTCACGTATTATACGCTAAGCATCAGTACAAGTAAGAATTAGAGGCGAAAGCACAGTGGTAATATACATTCCAACAGAAATAGCACAAGTACATGATTATCACAGAGAGTGATACAATAATACATGAATATTTCATCACCATAAAATACAAAAGTATATAATACATGAAGAGATATACAAAAACTGAGAGGTACTCACGAGTAGCAAGAGGACCTCGAGAGCCAAACAGGAGAAAAGCTGGGAGGAAGAACTACATCGATGTCCGAGTTTCTGCTGCACTCCGATCACTATGGGAGGATCCACTGCGCACTCTGATCAGCTACAGAAAGATCACCATGGTCCAGACTCTAGGATCTGGACATGAGAATCCAGGGTTATCAGATGCAACCCGCGAGTACATATAATGAAGCCAGATGGCGTGCATAACAGGTGTACGTGTACATGATCAAGTGACGTGATCCAAGTATGCAGGTACAAGAGATAACAAATGACATAAGGGAAATTAAATGAACGACAGTAAATCATATATATCGATAAATCTAAAACTGAAAACATGCATGGAAGGCAGTATGAAGAGCATAAGTAGTACATATAAACATGCGGTAAACAAGTTAAACATGCGGTAAATACAAGTATGGACAAAACTAGTTATACAAGCTCAAATTATGGGTTCACGGGACTGATACGTCAAGTGGATAATCCAAACGAGGAAACCCTCATCTATATACCACATATCTCATGTCGCCATCGTCTGAGTTTATACAACTTGAGTTGCCCTAAGAGTAACAGAATTATAGTGTGTCTGGAGTAATCATGGTATCACAGAGGTCATGTGTTATAAACCACGGTGTCGACTCAGAGCATAACACTATAACTGGAGAATATAAAGTGTTGAATTTTAATTTACCCAATAATAATAATTAGTACCGTTTGATATTTTAATCACCTCCCTACCAGCGCCTCACATCACTGATAGTCCATACTAGAGTTCGCACTCTGTAGAACTTACCCGGGTCTGATATGTGAGTATCAGGACCCGAACAAAGGAGAGACCAAATATCACACGTTCTAATATTATTACTGTTTCTTATATTCTTAAGTTATTCTCGTCCCTTTCCCACCGGCATCCCACAACACCGACAGTTCACGCTGGAGCCCGCACTTCCAGTAGAGCTCATCCGAACTCCGATACGCGGGTACCATTATTCGAATAGGGGAGTGACTAAATAACCTATACTCCAGGAGTTATCATTGTACAGATATGGTGTCTGTGTGTTAATGGCACTGAGGATCCTTATCACACTAACACCAGGCAGTACAGGCATGAGGGAGAAAGTAGCCCTTCAGATTCAAGAGGTGGCCCCCACAGATTCAAAAGATGGCCCCACCACGTGTGTGGTGTGGCACTTTGCTCCATGTGGCACTTTGCTCTGAGGGTTGATACAGGAAGTAGCCTCAAAGATTCAAGAGGTGGCCCCCACCACTGTGTGTTTGTGGCACTTTGCTCTGTGTGGCACTTTGCTCTACGTGGGGAATGGATTCTAAGGAGGTCCCCACGGTTTCAAGAGGTGGCCCCCACCACGTGTGTGATGTGGCACTTTGCTCCGTGTGGCACTTAGTTCCATTCAGGAACCGCCGGACGCTAGCACGATTGTGGGATACATCCTCGTCATCCCGGCACTAGGTATGCTCTGCCGGACGCCAGAATGACTGTGATATTAACAAGAGCATGAGTACAGGAGATACAGGAGTACCAGATGTCTGGTAATAATATAATAATCATGCATATGCCAGGTAATACAAGTGTCAGGTGTCAAGTATAACATGTCAAGTACCGGTGTTATATATATCATGTGTCAAGTATAGCATGGCAAGTACCGGTGTCATATATCAGGGTCAGGTATAGCATGGCAAGTATCGGGGTCAGATATCAAGTGTCAAGTATAGCATGGCATGTACCACTGTCATATATTAGGGTCAAGTATAGCATGGCAAGTATCGGGGTTAGATATCAAGTGTCAAGTATAGCATGGCAAGTACCGTGTCATATATCAGGGTCAGGTATAGCATAGCAAGTATCGGTGTTATATGTCATGTATCAACTATAGCATGGTAAGTACCGGTGTTATGTATCATGTGTCAACTATGGCATGGCAAGTACCGATGTCATATATCAGGTGGCAAGTATAGCATTTCAAATACCGGTGTCATATATCAAGTGTCAAATATAACATGGCAAGCACCGGTGTCATATATCAGGGTCAGGTATAACATGTCAAATACCGGTGTCATATATCAAGCGTCAAATATAGCATGGCAAGCACCGGTGTCGATATCAAATGGTAAGTATAGCATGGCAAGTACCGGTGTCCGGTATCATATGTCAAATATAGCATGGCAAGTACTAGTGTTGGGTATCATGTGTCAAATATAGCATGGTAAGTACTGGTGTATACATGTAAGGGTCAGGTAACTAATATGCCGGTGAGAGTCACAACATCAAATATCAGGTATCAACCGGTTACATCACATGGTAAAGGAGAATGGTATAAACATTTCAAACTCTACACTACCATTTTTATAATAATAAATTTATCTTTTAATTAGTTGTACGGAGCCGAGTAAAGCGGGAGCAGATCTGGGCATACCCGGTATAATACCGATTCGACAAAGTATAATAATGGTTGGAAGCTATTTATAAAGCATGATAATCATTTATATAACATATACTAACTTGTATAAAGAGACATTATATATTAAAATCCAGATAATAATTATTAGACATGGAACTATGGTAATAAAGCAAGGTGTGAAAGAAATGTACTCGCCTTGCACCGGATGAAATACTGAGAAAATCGGCGAAAATCCGCAAACACGTTCAAGGAAGCTACTAACCCATGTATATATATTAATATATACTCATATATATTATATAAATAAATATTATAGAGGGAATGAGAGAGGAGAGAGAAAGTTATAGGAAGAGAGAGAGAGAAAGGAGGGAAAATAGGGTATTTTTAGAAAAAAAATTTAGAATTAAAAGGGGAGGTGTATGGGTTATAATTATAGGGAAGTAATTTAGGGATGAGGTGGAGGATATTTTAGAGAAGTGGAAAATTAGTGTTTATTTAGGGAAAAGAAAGAAAAAGAAAAGAAAGAAAGAATGAGAAGGAAAGAAGAAAGAAAGAAAGAAAAGAAAAATGGAGGGGAGGGGGAGGTGGCCGGCAGTCGGCCACCGTCGGTGACCTTGCGGCGTCGGCGCGCGCGCGCCCTGGGGAGGAGAGGAGGGAGTGGTTTGGTTGTTGTTGTGGTTGTTGTTGTTTGGAGGAGATGGTGGTGGTGGTTGTTGTGGTGGTGGTTGGTGGTGATTGGTGGTGATAGGGAGTTGGAGGAGGAGGAGGTGATGATGGGGTGGTTGGAGTGGTGAATTTGGAGGAGGTGGTGGTGAATTTCGGAGGAGGAAGGGAGGTGGTGGTGATGGTTTTTGATGAAATTAGAGAAGGTGGGGAGTTGGTGGAGGTTGAAAGAGGTGGTGGAGTGGAGAGGGGGTGTGGGGGAGTGGATGGCCGGCCTAGGGGCGGCCGGCGGCGACGGCGGTGATGGTCGAGGCAGCGGCCATGGGTTGGTGCGTTGGGTTTGTTTTTGGTTGAAGAAGTTTTGAAATTGAAATGGGAATGGGAAGGAGAAGGAAGATGGAAGGAGATTTAATGGGGAGGAGGAGAAAATGTAATAATGAAATGGGGGGAAAAGAGAGGGACTGCAGCAGCAGGGGAGCAGGCCGCTGGGCTGCGGCTGCGCTGTGGCAGGGGGCGGTTGCAGAGTGGGGGAAAGTCAAAGGAAAAAGAAAAGAAAGAAAAGGAAAGAAAATAAGGGAAAAGGGGAAAAATAAGGAAAAAGAAAATAAATCAGTAAAAAAATATTTTATTAAATTATTAATTTATTAAAATATCTGGGAGTGTAAAGTAGAGGAGTAGACAAGGAAAAAGTAAGAAAAGAAATTATCAGTAAAAATATTATTATTTTAATAGGGCGAAAATTTGACTGTTTCAGAAACGATCCGAAAAATTCTAAAAATAGAAAATATTATTCTAAGATGCTTGGTGAAATCAGATTCGAGAAATTCAATGTAATTTTCAAATTAAAAATCTTGAAATCTTCTGGCGATACCGGCCGACACCTGAATCGGTCAAATTTTGATAAATTTAGAAAAATCTCAAAAATGAATTTAGATAGAAAATAAAATTCTAAGAAGTAACGTGAAAGCCATTTTTGAAAATTCAATCCCATTTAAAAACTAAAAATCAAGGAATCAATCAGCGATGCCGACCGACACCGGTTTTGGAGAGTTTGCAGAAAAATTCTTAAAAATTCCAAAAAATTATAAAAAATATAAAATATTAGAAAATAGTGTCTGAAGTAGAAATCGGTCAAATCGGACTACTAGAAAGTCAAATCGGAAAGCAAGCTAGTATCGGGTTCCCGGTCCGGGTCAGGGCTTACTCTAGGTCTGAGAATCAAGATCCGATACTCAATAATGTAAGCAATCACAACCCAAAAACACATACTGGAGGAAAATTGAATAATACGGTTGAAAATTTTTAGGACACGTATCTGGGTACGTATCCCAGGAACGGGGTGCTACAATCCACCCACCTAACAAAAATTTCGTCCTCGAAATTTCTACAAGGAGGGATGAACATGGAAGAGATTATAGTCAATGATGATAATATGATAAGGTGAGGGAGATTAAAATCTCAGGACACAAAAGGTTGGGGAATAGCGGTCACAGTGACATCATTAGGGCTCCTGATCTGGGTACTGAGTTCCTTACTGCTGGGGAGGGAATGGAGCTCTTCTGCCAACGGGTTCGGTGGAAGTGCTAGCCGAACTGGTGCGGCGCTCCTTACCTTCTTAAATGGACATTCAACCATCAAATGTTCCTCAGATCCACATTTAAAACAAGATCCACTTCCTATACGGCAGTTTTACTGTAAATGTCCGGGCCTCTAGCAGTACCCACATACTATGGTTAGCGGGGCACCAATGAGTTTGACTGAATCTTCTCTGTCCATCTGTTGGAATGTCCGCTTTGCTAACCAAACCTGCTCCTGACTCTTACTCTTCTTCTCCAGGCCACGTTCTACTTCACGGGCAATAGAGAGAACCTGAGAGTACGTCTTAAACTGCTGAGGAATAAGAAACAATTGGATATCAATCTTCAACCCCTGTTGAAATCTGCTGGCCCGCTTCTCCTCATCGCTCACCATGTAGGGTGCAAATCGACTGAGTCTCAGAAATTCAGCAGCATATTCACCACAGATTGATTCAACTGCTGCAACCTGATGAACTGCTCCTCCATCTCTTTCTAAGCCGTTGCAGGGAAGAACCTCACATAGAAACTCCTCGAGAACTGATCCCAAGAGATGGGCTTCTCCAATCTTGCTTCTTCTGCCAACCACCAGGTTCTGGCCACATCCTTCAGCTGTATCTTGACCACTTTCACCTGGTTCTCATCAGGAATTCGGGCTGCCTTCAGAAGATCTGTAGTATCAATCAGCCACTGCTCGGCGTCCAACGGCTTCTCAATACCTGAAAATATAGCTAGCTGCAGTCTCCTAAAATCGGATATACTACCTGGTCTCTGTTCATGGGGCGCCGTCAACAATCCTTGGTGTAAGATCTCCGTCTGCCTTTGTTGGTTTTCCATCATACTCTGTAGAAATCTTGTCATACCAACATTTCCTTCACTGGGATTACCCTAGGAAGAGCCAGATCTGTCACTATTCCCTCGCCTTTTCATGTCTGAGTTGGTTCAAAGGGTGAATGGAAAATGAAATATGAAAAGATGAAAGGATTTCAGGACCCAAGAGGGGGATTATCAAGAAGGGAATAGAAAACTCTGTACTTGTAGTTTGAAAAGTATAACCAAGACTCATGTGCTCCAATTGCAAATTAATATCACATTAATCTGCCGATTGGTTGTACCGAGGATGTGAGAGCCTAGGCTCTGATACCACCCTGTGACGCCCCAGTCCCGCGGGTACGGAGACGTCACTGTGACGTATAAACGTAGGTCAGAAATACCCTCACGTTATACACTAAGCATCAGTACAAGCAAGAATCAGAGGCGGAAGCACAGTGGTAATATACATTCCAACAGAAATAGCACAAGTACATGATTATCACAGAGAGTGATACAATAATACATGAATATTTCATCACCATAAAATACAAAGTATATAATACATGAAGAGATATACAAAAACATAGAGGTACTCACGAGTAGCAAGAGGACCTCGGGAGCAAAACAGGAGAAAAGCTGGGAGGAAGAACTACATCGATGTCTGAGTTTCTGCTGCACTCCGATCACTATGGGAGGATCCGCTGCGCACTCTGATCAGCTACAAAAAGATCACCATGGTCCAGACTCCAGGATCTAGACTTGAGAATTCAGGGTTATCAAATGCAACCCGCGAGTACATATAATGAAGCCGATGGCGTGCATAACAGGTGTACGTGTACATGATCAAGTGACGTGATCCAAATATGCAGGTACAAGGGATAACAAATGATATAAGGGAAATTAAATGAACGACAGTAAATCATATATATCGATAAATCTAAAACTGAAAACATGCATGGAAGGCAGTATGAAGAGCATAAGTAGTACATATAACATGCGATAAACAAGTTAAACATGCGATAAATACAATTATGGACAAAATTAGTTGTACAAGCTCAAATTATGGGTTCACGGGACTGATACGTCAAGGGGATAATCCAAACAAGGAAACCCTCATCTATATACCACATATCTCATGTCGCCATCGTCTGAGTTTATACAACTTGAGTTGCCCTAAGAGTAACAGAATTATAGTGTGTCTGGAGTAATCATGGTTTCACAGAGGTCATGTGTTATAAACCAGGGTGTCGACTCAGAGCATAACACTATAACTGGAGAATATAAAGGTGTTGCATTTTAATTTACCCAATAATAATACTTAGTACCATTTGATATTTTAATCTCCTCCCTACCAGCGCCTCACATCACCGATAATCCATACTAGAGTTCGCACTCTGTAGAACTTACCCGGGTCTGATATGTGAGTATCAGGACCGGATAAAGGAGAGACCAAATATCACACGTTCCTAATATTATTACTGTTTCTTATATTCTTATGTTATTCTCGTCCCTTTCCCAGCGGCATCCCACAACACCGACAGTTCATGCTTGAGCCCGCACTTCCATTCGAACTCATCCGAACTCCGATACGCGGGTACCATTATTCGAATAGGGGAGAGACCAAATAACACATACTCCAGGAGTTATCATTGTACAGGTATGGTGTGTGTTAATGGCACTGAGGATGCTTATCACACTAGCACCAGGCGGTACAGGCAGGAGGGAGAAAGTAGCCCTTCAGATTCAAGAGGTGGTCCCCACAGATTCAAGAGGTGGCCCCCACCACGTGTGTGGTGTGGCACTTTGCTCCATGTGGCACTTTGCTCTAAGGGTTGATACGGGAGGTAGCCCCACAGATTCAAGAGGTGGCCCCCACCACGTGTGTGGTGTGGCACTTTGCTCTGTGTGGTATTTTGCTCTGTGTGGGGAATGGATTCTAGAGGTGGCCCCCATGGATTCAAGAGGTGGCCCCACCACGTGTGTGATGTGGCACTTTGCTCCGTGTGGTACTTAGTTCCATTCAGGAACTGCCGGACGCTAGCATGATTGTGGGATACATCCTCATCATCCCGATGCCAGGCATGCTCTGCGGATGCCGGAATGACTGTGATATTAACAAGAGCATGAGTACAGGAGATACGGGAGTACAAGAGATACAGGAGTACAGGAGTACAGGAGATACAGGAGTACCAGATGTCTGGTAATAATATAATAGTCATGCATATGCTAGGTAATAGAAGTGTCAGGTGTCAAGTATAACATGTCAAGTACGGTGCTATATATATCATGTGTCAAGTATAGCATGGAAAGTACCGGTGTCATATATCAGGGGTCAGGTATAGCATAGCAAGTATCGGGGTCAGATATCAAGTGTCAAGTATAGCATGGCAAGTACCGGTGTCATATATCAGGGTCAGGTATAGCATGGCAAGTATCGGGGTCAGATATCAAGTGTTAAGTATAGCATGACAAGTACCGGTGTCATATATCAGGGTCAGGTATAGCATGGCATGTACCGGTGTTATATATGTATCAACTACAGCATGGCAAGTACCGGTGTTATATATCATGTGTCAACTATAGCATGGCAAGTACCGGTGTTATATATCAGGTGGCAAGTATAGCATGTCAAATACTAGTGTCATATATCAAGTGTTAATATAGCATGGCAAGCACCGGTGTCATATATCAGGGTCAGGTATAGCATGTCAAATACCGGTGTCATATATCAAGTGTCAAATATAGCATGGCAAGTGCCGGTGTCGATATCAAGTGGTAAGTATAGCATGGCAAGTATCGGTGTCGGGTATCATATGTCAAATATAGCATGGCAAGTACTGGTGTTGGGTATCATGTGTCAAATATAGCATGGCAAGTACTGGTGTATACATGTAAGGGCCAGGTAACTAATATGCCGGTGAGAGTCACAACATCAAATATCAGTATCAACCGGTTACATCACATCGTATAGGAGAATGGTATAAACATTTCAAACTCTACATTACCATTTTTATAGTAATAAATTTATCTTTTAATTAGTTGTGCGGAGCCGAGTAAAGCGGGAGCAGATCTGGGCATACCCGGTATAATACTGGTTCGACAAAGTATAATAATGGCTGGAAGCTATTTATAAAGCATGATAATCATTTATATAACATACACTAACTTGTATAAAGATACATTATATATTAAAATCCAGATAATAATTATTAGACATGGAACTATGGTAATAAAGCAAGGTGTGAAAGAAATGTACTCGCCTTGCACCGGATGAAATACCGAGAAAATCGGCAAAAATCCGCAAACACGTTCAAGCAAGCTACTAACCCATCTATATATATTAATATATACTCATATATATGTATTATATAAATAAATATTATAGAGGGAATGAGAGAGGAGAGAGATAGGAGAGAGAAAGTTGTAGGAAGGGGAGGGAAAATAGGGTATTTTTAGAAAGAAAATTGGAATTAAAAGGGGAGGGGTATGGGTTGTAATTATAGGGAAGTAATTTGGGGATGACGTGGAGGGTATTTTAGTGAAGTTGAAAGTTAGTATTTATTTAAGGAAAAGAAAGAGAAAAGAAAAGAAAGAAAGAATGAAGAAAGAAAGAAGAAGAAAGAAAGAAAAGAAAAATGGAGGGGAGGGGAGGTGGCCGCCAGCGGCAGTAGTGCCGTCGGGGAGGAGGGCGGCACGCGCGCGGCCCGGGGAGGAGAGGAGGGAGTGGTTTGGTTGTTGTTGTGGTTGTTGTTGTTTGGAGGAGATGGTGGTGGTGGTTGTTGTGGTGGTGATTGGTGGTGATAAGGAGTTGGAGGAGGAAGAGGAGGTGATGATGGGGTGGTTGGAGTGGTGAATTTGGAGGAGGTGGTGGTAAATTTTGGAGGAGGAAGGGAGGTGGTGGTGATGGTTTTTGATGAAATTGGAGAAGGTGGGGAGTTGGTGGAGGTTGAAGGAGGTGGTGGAGTGGAGAGGGGTGTGGGGGAGTGGATGGCCGGCCTAGGGGCGGCCGGCGGCGGCGGCGGTGATGGTGGAGGCGGTGGCCATGGGTTGCGTTGGGCTTGTTTTTGGTTGAAGAAGTTTTGAAATTGAAATGGGAATAGGATGGAGAAGGAAGATGGAAGGAGATTTAATAGGGAGGGGAAGAAAATGTAATAATGAAATAGGGGGAAAAAGAGAGGGGCTACAGCAGCAGGGGAGCAGGCGGTTGGGCTTCGGCTGCGCTGTGGCCGGTGGCAGTTGCAGAGTGGGGGAAAGTCAAAGGAAAAAGAAAAGAAAGAAAAGGAAAGAAAATAAGGGAAAAGGGAAAAAATAAGGAAAAAGAAAAAATTAGTAAAAAATTATATTATTAAATTATTAATTTTTAAAATATCTTGGAGTATAAAGTAGAGGAGTAGACAAGGAAAAAGTAAGAAAAGAAATTATCAGTAAACATATTATTATTTTAATAGGGCGAAAATTCGACTGTTTCAGAAACGATCTGAAAAATTCTCAAAAATAGAAAATATTATTCTAAGATTCTTTATGAAATCAGATTCAAGAAATTTAATGTAATTTTCAAATTAAAAATCTTGAAATCTTCCAGCGATGCTGGCCGACACCAGAATCGATCAAATTTTGATAAATTTAGAAAAATCCCAAAAAATGAATTTAGATAGAAAATGAAATTCTAAGAAGTAATATGAAAGCCGTTTCTAAAAATTTAATCATGTTTGAAAACTAAAAATTCGGGAATCAATCAGCGATGCCGACCAACACCGGTTTTGGAGATTTTGCAGAAAAATTCTGAAAAATTTCAGAAAATCATGAAAAGTCTAAAATATTAGAAAATAGTGTCTGAAACTGAAATCGGTCAAATAAGACTACCAAAAGTCAAATCGGACAGCAAGTTAGTATCAGGTTCCCGGTCCGGGTCAGGGCTTACTCTAGGTCTGAGAAACCAGATCCGATACTCAATAATGTAAGCAATCACAACCCAAAAACACATACTGGAGGAAAATTGAATAATACGGTCGAAAAATTTTGGGACACATATCTGGGTACGTATCCCGGGAATGGGGTTCTACACAAAACATCAATACATTTTTGGATATCCAAATATTCATTTTTGATAAAAGTAGTATTAGGACTTTTAACCCTTACAAACAAATTTGTACTTATTAAAATCCTTTTTTGTTTTCTCAAAAGAAATAGATAAGTTATTTTTCTCTTTAAAAACAATTTTTAGCTTATTCTTTAAAAAGTTATTTTTCTTTTTCAATTTTTTATTTTGTGCAAGAGAAATTTCATATCTATTTTTTAATTCTTCTAAAGTGGTTTCAAGATTTACCATGAAAGTCTCCTCTCCGTTTGCCAAGAAGCAAACATGTGCGGCATTAATCTCGTCTTCGGGATCCGTTTTTGAATCATCTCAAGTGGCTGCCATCGCCTTCTTCTTCTTATGCACGTTCTTGGAGGTAGTGGCTTGAAGTGAGGGACAATCTGCAATTAGATGGCCCCTCTTCTTGCAATGAAAGTAAGGACCCATCTCCTCTTTCTTCTTTTCAAATCTTTCTTGATGTCTTCCTCTTCAGAAGTAGCTTTGTCTTCCCTTCTTATAAATCTCTCGCCTACTTTCCTAATAAGCATGGCCAAAGTCTTCATCTCCAGCTTCGGATGAATCTTTTTTGTCAAAGGTACAGAGAGTAGCCTTGAAAGCTATCGCTTTCATCTTTGGAGTCTCTCTTTCTTCTCCACCTTCATTTCCATCTCATCGGTTTTGAGATTTCCAATGAAGTCGGAAAAGTCCATCTCCTCTCTATCGTTGAGCTTCTTAAGGGTTGTCACCTTAACTTCCCAAGCTCTAAGGAGAGCTCTAATGACCTTGCGAATCTTTTAGTCATTGTCAATGGTGTCACCTAAAGAAGATAATCCATTAGTAAATCTTGGTGAATCGAGTAAGCATCTCATCAATACTTTTATTTTCAAGCATGTAAAAATTTTCATAATGAGAACGAAGCAAGTCAACTTTAGAACTCTTGACTTGTGACGTGCCCTCATGAGTAATGATTAGATCATTCCAAACCTCATAAGAAGATTTGCAATTAATTATACGAGAAAGATCATCATCATTTAATGCTTATGTAAGTGCTTATTGGGCTTTGACATTGGCCTCATAATCCTTGGCGGTTACTTCATACCATGTATTCTCATCACCGTGAGGTTCAATGAATTTCTTGGTTATGACCTTAGCTACTCTAAACCCTAGAGACTTGAGGAAGAGGTTCATCTTGACCTTCCAAATGGGAAAGTTCAACCTATCAAATTTGAGTGGAAACTTGATGCTAGAGAAATCGTGTGATGCTAGGAAAACAAGTATAAGTGCACAAACAAATAGAAAATGCAACAAATGAATATAGCCAAATGAAAGAATCTCCCTAAGGTGGTTAAACCAAACTAGGGTTAGGCTATGATACCAATTGTAAATCCTAGAGGGGGTGAATAGGTGATGGCTATATTAAATGACAAATAATGTGGAATAAAAATTTACTTGCAAGCAACCTAGCAAATACCAATCAAAACACAAGAAATTTTATAAATAAGTAAACAAAATAAGTGTGCAAGTTGAAAATACACCTAGAGGGGGTGAATAGGTGTATGGCTAATGTAATGACAAATGATGCGGAATTAAAAATAAATTGCAACACACTAAGTGTAACCAAAGAGTGTAGCCGATTTTCCAATGAAAGGCTCTAGACTAACTCCTCTAGATTCCTCTAAATAAGAGTTGAGGTGATATTTGAAGCTCTCTTGGTTCAACACTAGTATGGGCACACACAAACAATACCAAGCATATAAGTATGATATGAACAATGTGAGACAATGCAAGGTATATAGAGAGAGAGTTAAGAGATAGTGGATCAAACGCAAACACCAACATATGTTTCGAGATTCGAGCCATTGCTCTACGTTCCCGCCTTCACACAGAAAGATTTCCACTAATGCGACTATACAGGATTTCCCACACAGGAAAACTCCACTAAGGATTTGGCAAATACAAACTAGGAGTACACAAGTTCTCTCTCCAACAAACACAACCTCTACACAAGAGGCAAGACACAATAACTATCACCGCTAACTAGAGGGATAAGGCACTAAGCCAAACAACATCACCTCTACACTTAGAGGGATAAGGCACTTAACCAAACAACAACCTCAATCACCTCTACACTTAGAGGGATACCAACACAACCTCCACAATCACCTCTACACAAGAGGGATAACAATAAACACAAAGAAGGTTATAATTCTTGGTGATCTCAAATTTTCCTCACAAAATAAAGATCCTATAGATAGGATACATAAGATAACTCAAGTGTGAGAAAATAAGGTGTTTGGAATAAAGAAAAACAATTGGGAAAATCTCCAAATAGATATTGAAATCAAGATCAAAATCAATTCCCAAAAGACTCGCTTTTCTTTGAAATTTTCCAACCATTGAAAACAAATAAAGATAAATCTTTTAACCACAAAAATTATTTTAAACTCATGCTAAAAAACTTGAAAGATAGGAAATTTTCTCTTCAAAAATCTTGGTGAAATCAGCTCAAGAGAAGGCATATATATAACCTCTCAAAAATCTGCCCGTTGGCAGTCTGAAAAGGCAAAACTGCCCCTCCGGTCGGCTGCCCGGTCAACAGTGCCAAGCCATCAGTCAACCGCCCGTCGACCGGCTAGCACCCGAGAGTGGGGTGCTTTCAGTCGGTCGACCGCGCGATCGACTGGCCGTTGTGGCTGGCCGTTGTGCACGTCTCGTGCACATCGGTCGACCGATCTAGTTGACTGACCACTGGTCCGGTCGACCAGTCAAGTCGATCGCCAGCTGATCTGGCTGGGGATAATACGGATTAAAACTTGTCTTTTTAACTTCCATAAAATCCCATAAAATCTCATAAATTTCACAAAAATAAGTTCTTGCAATATCTTTGAATAACAAGTATGTGTGACTAAAAATCAACACATATTATAAACTATTTGAACCATTTTTGTGATAATGAAATTTGGCCTTTAAACAAAAACCGTATTTTTCAAAAACCAAACTTTGAAATGGAAAACCATTTTCTCCAAAACTCATGTAAATACAAAAACATGATATTGAAACAAATTTGAAGCACATTGTATATGGATAGAATACAATATACATATAAGATATATATCTATGTTTTCGATATGAAATCCAAAATCGATTAAATCGAAAACCAAATATTTAAACTTTTGTGTGTGTGTGAACTTGAGCATATCAATACTATCTACCTTTACACAAGATCTAAACACAAACTAAACACAAACCGAAGTCTTCTTGTCTCCAAGCTGACTCGATCCAAACGCAATCCAATGAGCTTGACTCCAACCGAGTGCTAGATGCCATCTTGATGCGCGTGCTCTTGAATCGACATGTGTTAGCTCCAAAAACTCCTTTGTTGAAGATAAATACCTACTAAGTCTTGATCAGATATCTGAAACTAATTAAGCACAAGATCATTAGTAAACTATAACTATATGAGTTAATCATCATCAAAACTAGAGTGATGGGCCTCTGGGCCAACAATCATCATCATAGAAGCTCCCCCTTAACTCATGCATAGCAATAACCATAAAGATATTCAATGAATGCTCATAAACCAAAACAACACATGTATGCATAAATGAAAATAAATATACATAAACTCACAAATTCTTTTTCCTTTTGCATAAACATGGAAATGAAATAAATATGCATATATAAATTTTCCAAATACTTCTCCCCTTTTTGTCAATTCATCAACAAAGGGGCGAAAACAAATCAAACAATAAAGTTATATATCGAAAAATTATGATACCAATTTATGATACAAATTGAAAATAATAAAATTTTTAAGATACCAAAAGATACCAATTGAAAATATCTTGTAAATTTTTGATACAAATAGAAAATGAAACATTGTACGTTTTTTAATCAATTGAAATATATATTGTAAATTTTGATACTAATTGAAAGTAAAAACCAAATTGAGAATAATACCAATTTAAGATTATTGATACCAATATTGAAAATGTTAACATATGTCAAAACAAAGTATTTTTCATCATAAAGAAAGGGAGTAAGATACCATTTGAAAATAAAACCGATTGAAAGATAAAACACGAAATTTTCTCCCCCTTTATAAAATACTAATAAAAATAATGCATAAGCTTGTATAAGATACCAATTGAAAAATAATTGACATTAAGGAGTAAATCAAGCTAAGCATAAATATAATTTGTGCATTAAGATGTAAAGATATTGTAAGCACAATTAAATCATATATATATGTATGAAAATGAATATACCAATTGAAATTGATACTAATTGAAGTTTGAAGCATACATATATAGAAAACACAAATATGAGTATACAAACATAAAAATATCAATTTTGATACAAATTGAAAATATAATGAGGATCAAGTGTATAACTCATAATTACCTCCCTATTCATGCACATGTTAAATGAATTTTCAATAAGGATATACAAGGCATGGTCACCCATCCAACCGCCCTTTGATGGTTGGGGTTTTCAAAAATATGAGTTTGAAAATAGCTTAATATATTTGAAAACTCTAGCAAAAGAAGAATACGAACTAGTTTTATGATAATCTTGTAAACTATTATGAATTCCTTCCAGTAAGTAATGAATCCATGAAAACATGAAAATTATCAAAACTAAAAAGGCTTCAAGGTATATGTATGTTTTGTCTAAACTAGAATTATACATACATATCCCAAATACAATTGAGTACATAATAAAAATTTGCATGAAAAGCAAGTGACTCAAGGGTATACACGTATATCTAAAGTTTTAAACAAAATTAACATATACATGAAGCTAAACACATTATCATGAAAAACATGTACGAGAAATAGGGAATACAAGTCAAAATGCACGAATCATCAAAACTAGGCTATACTAGTACATCTAATGGGTACAAATGAGCAATTAAGCACAACCATACAATAATTGAATATTGTTCATTAATTGTACAAATATAAACACAAGTTTTAATAAAAATTACATCTAAACAAGTAATCAAAACATGAAGTGCAAAACCATAAACAAACATGATCATTAGATTAAATGCACATAATTTAGAACTAGGATATACAAATTAGTTAAATTAAAGTGAGAACACAAAAATATAAATCTATATAAATATGGGTGTATCTCAAATATTACATATCTATATCACAAGTCTAATCATCATGGCATTTAACATAATAATCATGAAAAACTAAAACATGCTAAAAATCAATTATATGAAAGCATGTAAACTAAAAGGAAGTTAGAGATAGTTATCAAAACCATTAGGGCTAATCTCTAGGTCTCCAAACCATGGTGGTCCTCCCACCAAACTCTCCTTGAAAGTGATGCATAAAAAAATGTCACCATTTAGCTTGGAACGCATCACCATCAAGGCACCAACGCCCTCAGTCAAGTGAGAGCCCACACCTACATCAAATATAATAGGGGTAGATTTTGGTACCCATACATTGTTGGATCCATGGGGTTAGCACCTTTCCTAACCCAAATAAACTTATTTGAAAAATTTGAATTATTTAATCTATCATAATAAAATTTTGCAAGGTGGCCCTTATGTCCACAATGTGTACAAGTGTACACATGAGCATACATAGAATCATGTGTGTGAGTATGATGAGCATGTGTATGCCGTGGTTTGTATGCATGCATATGAGGAGCATGTTTCTTGCGAAACATGGATTCCAACCGTGTGTGGTTCATGGCACATTTGCTCAAAGTGGAGCCCAAACAATCAACACTCTTCTTTAACATAATTATAACATTTCAACATGAGAAGAAGAGGTGGTGCATGCAATAGAAACACTAGATGGTGAAGCATGGCAAACATGTGAATTTAAATCATTTTTCAAAGATATATTTGAAATCACCTAGAGGGGGGTGAATAGGTGATGGCTATATGTAAATGGTCACAAATGCGGAATTTAAAAAATTAACCAACACAATAAGCTCAAATGAAAGACTTGCAATAAATGAAGCAATCAACAGTGCAAGAATTAAGGAGTTTAGAGTTTAGAGATATTTGAGCAAACGCAAACACGCAGATATGTTTCCGAGGTTCGAGCCACGCTCTACGTCCCCGCCTTCACACTTGAAGGATTTCCACTATTGAAGATCCCACTAGATCACCAATACAAGGACACACTTGTCCCGTCTCTCGTGATGCCGCAACACCACCTTGAGCACACTAGCTCGCCTTGAGGCCGATGCCTCTACAACTTCACTCAAAAGAAGATTGATCACACTTGATCACAAATACGCTCACTTGCACAATCCTAAAACCAAAATGTAGATGTGAAATTATGGGATTGTGTAGTGCAAAAGCTAGAGAGAAGTAGAGGTAAAGACTTCAAGTAGGTGTCTAAAACTTTAGGGCTTTTGGAGAGAAAATCTTTTGTAAAAGGAAGCCTTTTGAAAACTTGTAAATCTTTTGAAAATGATGTGTATATTCTTCTAAAATAGTTGTCATATCAATATGAAGTGACCTCCTATTTATAGGGGCCAAAAACTACACCATAGATCCGTTGGGATTAAAAAAATAAAAAGAATCTGTCAGAAAAACTAGCTGTTGGAATCTGTCAGAGATTCTGACAGCTACCGGTCGACCGGTCGGTCGACCGCCAACGGTCGAAAATATGACCGTTGGGGGACTTCGGTCGACCGCCCGGTCGACCCAATTTAGCCGAGAGCACTGCAGAGTGCTCGGTCGACCGGTCGGTCGGCTGATACGCACATGCACAGAATGTGCGCATCGGTCGACCGTACGGTCGACCGGATGCTGTCAGTTCTGAAAAATCAGAACTGCCAGAATCCAGAAATCTTGGTTTTTGGGTATAGGTCTAAGATATAAAGTTTTGGATCTTGTAAACACTAGAGTGTGAGCACATGTCACTACTCTAATAGGTTAAAACATTTTGATAGAAATTCCTTTGATAAAAACTTGTTTTTCCAAATATTATTTTTCTAAAACTTAGAGTTTCTAAAACTTATTTCCAAAAACATGTTTATCTTTAACTCTAACTTGGAAATAAAATTTTGAAACTTATTTTGAAGTCTAGAACCAATATAAAAAGTGTGTGTAAGTGTAAATCCCATAACTCTACTTCTATCATCTAGGTTTTGACAAAAAGATCTAAAATAACAAAAATACAAATACAAATCTTGATGTTCTTCATAAACTTGATCTTTGGCTTCGTCTTCTCTTTAACATATTGTTCCCAGAGCATCCTATTGTGCTTGGCTTGGGAATGCAAATTTTGGCGAACTCCAAACGTGTGAGTCTTATTTGCGGAGCCGTCAAAAACGACCTTTTAACCTGAAATTCTTGTAAACAAAAACTTGTTAATACATAACTAGATATGTTTTGTTATCATCAAAATATCCACTAAGATATAGGGCTAATGGCCTTTGGGCCAACAATCTCCCCCTTTTTGATGATGACAAAACATATTTAGTTATCACAAATATTTTGGGTAGAGTCTTCAAATGAAGCTCCCCCTCAACACATGCATATACTAAAAAAATCATACTCAGGCATAGTATCATACTCAGGCATAGTAAAGATCACCATATTTTCATGCCAACAAAAAAAATACTCATGTCATAGAACAAATACTCATGTCATAGATACGGATAACACATGGGTTCATACATGACATAAATAAAAGAGATACATAAAAAGAAAAGCAACATGTCCACATCACACAAAGTATGTCCAATACAAAACACAAAATATGTCCAATCACAAAATAACTCTCCCACTAACTAACTCTCCCCCTTTTTGACATCATCAAAAGGGGAGGTCACTCCTCAGCAGCAGCATCACTGTCATCGTCATCGTCATCCTCCTCATCGTCATCGTCCTCAGAAGAGTTTCCTGCAGTAGTACCCTCAGCCATCGTCGTATCACCAGCAGCAGTGTCCTCAGCCATCTTCTCATCACCATCATCGTCTTCCTCCGAAGAAGAAGAAGAAGAAGAAGAGGCTACCTCCTCGGGATCAACGCCGAGCACCTTCGGCCGAGGTGGGGGAACTGAAGAAGGAGCTCTGGTAGGAAATGGAGGACCGGTGGAGGGAAGGGGACCAGCAATGGTAGTGGGATCAGGAGTAAACATATTGAATTTCGTAAAGAGCGCCTCAAATTGCGTATCCATGAATCTCATGGAGTCAGCAAAATAGGACATGTCGTTACGAATTCCTCGGATCTGAGAGTTCAACTCCTCACGGGAAGCGGCCTCTTGTTTGAGACGGGCGTCCATCTCCGTACGAAAAGCTGCCTCTTGCTGGAAACGAGCGTCCATCTCCGCACGAAAAGCTGCCTCTCGCAGCTCAATCCAGGACTGGTGTGCCTCGAACTGAGAGCGGACCTCAGAGGACATAAGAGCCAGAAGGTCAGGAGGTAAAACTGGGGCAGAAGCAGATGAAGTGCCTGGGGCCGAAGATGACCCTGGGGCAGATGAACCAGGGACAGCTGGAGGAGCAGGAGGTTGCTCAAGAGTGTGTCTACGCAACTGGGCTTCCATCCTCTTCAAAAGAGAGCCGTCAATATCTACTGTAGGCTCATCGGAATCGATAGAGGAAAGATCAAAATCTAGAGCTTTAAGGATATGGGTAATCACCATGCCATAGGGCAAGGTCCTACCGGACAGACGGATCTGGTCAGAAGCCATATGTGAAGCTATGAGACGGGAAAAATTTATTCTAATGCCTTGCAGAAGGCAATAGATGATCAAGGGCACAGGACCCCTAGCATGGCTGTATTCACCAGATTTGGGGACAATGTTGAAGAAAATGATTTTGGCCAGAACTTGAGAAGTGAGGGTGTATTTACTCACAACTTCATTTCTAACCAAACCGGGGTTATTATCCCCGTGAATCAATGTGGATGCGGTGAGGGAAGACTCACCCTCCGGAAACTCAAAATCAAGAAGATCAAAGGAGTACACATCAGCACCACCAGTGGGTAGGTGAAGGATATCAGCAAATTGACTGATGCTGATGTTAATATCCCTACCTAGAACTCTAGTAGAGATACGGTTTCCATCAAAAGAAAAATTGGTATAAAAGTAGGGCACAAGAGGGGTATAGACTTGTTCTCGAATGGTTAAGAACTCGTCTAAGGAATTGTTATGCAAGATGCGGGGGATGTCCAAGTGCTCAAAATCTCCCCGAATTGATATTTCTTTTGGAAAGATGGATGAACCGATTTTCAGCAGTTTCATTGATAAAAAGTTTCTTGAGTTTGGGTGTAGATGAAGTGGGTTTAGCAAAGCTTTCCCCTTCTCAGTCCTAGTCCTCTTTGACATTTTTGAGTAAAAATAGGATTTTTATGTCAAAACAAGTTAGGGCACGATCTAGAAAGTTTTAGCAACCTAAAATCTTGACAAAAGATAGTAGATCTAGAAGCTAAAAGTGAAGAACAAGGAGAAAAATCAAATTTTTACCTTAACTGTGAAGGATGAAACCCTAGAACAGAGAAAGCCGAATTTCTTCGAATCTAGCGGATGGATGTACCTGAAATTGAAGATCCGGCACTAGAAGTAGGAAATACAAGTGGGTTTTTAATTGATTTGAAATCGGATGAGAGATTGGAGAGGTGGAAAAATTTTGGAGAGGAGAAAAGTCGGGTTCCGTCGCCAGCGAGTGAGGAGAGAGAGAGAGAAAAGTCAAATAAGTAGCAGATCTGGACCTGATTGCGATGCCCGGTCGACCGGTCGGTCGACCCAGAAAACCCGAGAGCTCTGTAATCTCAGAGCGGTCGACTCGAACAACCCGAGAGTTCTGCAGACTTACAGCGGTCGACCGGGACCTATTTTCGGTCGACCGATAAAAGAACAGAAATAAAGTTAATTTATTTCAAGCAAAGTCGGTCGACCGCAGCTAGCGTCGGTAGACCGTCTTTGCCTGAAAGGCAGTCTGAAGCAGCAGCCCAAAAAAAATTTTTAAAGGGAATTTAATTAAATGTAAGTATGATATATTTAACATACAGGATCAAACATATGTTTTAGTCTTGATTAAGTTAACATATCATCCAAAATTATATACAATCCTTTTTATTTTATTTTTCATATTTTAGACAAAGTTTTAGAGATGTTGAAGCCGAATACCTAGTGACGGGTTCTGAACTTCATCCTCTTGATTCCTCTTGAATGAGTTGAGGTGCGCAATTGCCATCTCTAGGGTATTTGCATTAAACATGAAATCTTACAAAATTTATTTTTAATTTTGAAATAAAAGGTGTATCGGTATATCATCAAAATTGTACATGTGGACATATAGTAACATAAAAGACATAAAATTACAATAAGCATGGCATGTACACAATCATGATAGAGATGTATAGTTAACATGTATCATTGTAGCATAAAAGTAAACTAACAATTCTATGCAATTGTATACATACACAAAAGTCAAAAAACTTTTAAATGGAGAAGTTACCGAACATGGGCAATCTCCAAAATATAGGTGCCTCCACGATAGCAATGCAAGCTTGATGTGATCTTTGGGCTTTGTTGCATCCACCACCCGGGCACCGTTTCCCCCTAAGTCTTGGAGGAAGTAGATCCACCTGTTTCATCTAAAATTGGTGGGTCTTTTGGTACCCATATCTTTTTGGGTCCTTTAGGGTTAGTACCGGGACGAACCCAAACATATTTATTATGCACATTATTTTTAGCAAAACAAAACTTTTCTAAATGGCCTTTGCGGCCACAATGCGTGCAAATGTAAATTCTACCATTACCATACATGTATGCATGTTTATGTGTGTGTGCATGTTTCCGTGCATGTACATGGTGTGTATGTTTCCCTTGGGTTACTCCCTTAGGAAATCTAGATGCGAATTTGTTAAGATCAAAAGCACACTTCTTTAAAGTGTTATCCAAATTTTCAACACGTTTTGAATTTCTACAAATTCATTTTTATTACATGATGCAATAAGGGTTTTACCTTTACAAGCTAGTTTATATTTTTCAAAATCAATTTTTAGATTCTTAAAAGCCTTAGTTAATCATCTTTTTCTTTAACTACAATATCCATCTTATTTTTCAAAGCATCATTTTCCTTTTTCAACTTTTTATTATGAGATTGAGAAATCTCATATCTATGTTGTAGTTCTTCAAAGAATTGGGCTAACTCATCCATGGTTAGCTCATCATCATCATTGAGTTGTCAAGAGTTACCTTGGTTGCATCCTCCCCATGTGCCATGAAGCACATGTGCGCGGCGTCGTTTTCCTCCTCGGATTCCGACTCCGTGTCATCCTACGTGGCCACCATAGCTTTCTTCTTCTTATGGCCGTTCTTGGAGGTTGTGGCTTGGAGAGCGGGGCAATCCGCAATAAGGTGTCCGATCTTCTTGCAATGGAAGCAAGGACCGGGTTCTTCTCTTTTCTTCTCATATCTTCCTTGAGGTTTCCCTCTCCGGAAGTTGCTTTGCCTCCCTTTCCTATAAAACATTTTGCCTACCTTCCGGATAAGCATGGCAAAGTCCTCATCGCAATCCTCCGATGAGTCGTCCTCTTCAATAGTGGTTGGAGTGACTTTGAAGGCGATTGTTTTCTTCTTGGGTGCCTCCCTTTCTTCTCTTACCTTCATCTCCATCTCATGGGTTTTGAGATTACCAATGAAGCCGGAGAAGTCCATTTCCTCTTTGTCGTTTAGCTCCTTGAGAGTTGTAGCCTTGACTTCCAAGCTTTGGGAAGAGCCCGAATGACCTTGCGAATCTTTTGGTCATTGTCGATCTTGTCTCCTAAAGAAGATAAAGCGTTAGTGATCTTAGTAAAACGAGTGAGCATGTCATCAATGCTCTCATTTTCAAACATATAAAAGTTCTCATATTGAGAACGTAGCAAGTCAATCGTGGCTCTTTTGAATTGTGACGTTCCCTCATGAGTCACAATTAGAATGTTCCAAACCTCAAATGCGGATTTACAATTTATGATGCGTGACAAATCATCCTCATTTAATGCTTGGGTTAATGCATATTGGGCTCTAGCATTAGCTTCATAATCCTTGGAGGTGTCCTCGGACCATGAGCTCTCATCGGTGGTAGGTTCAATGAAATCTTTGGTTATGGCCCTAGCTACTCTAACTCCTAGGGACTTAAGGAATAGGTTCATTTTGACCTTCCAAATAGGAAAGTTCAAACCATCAAACTTGGGTGGGGACTTGATGCTAGAAAAGTCGAGTGAAGCCATGAATGCACAATAAGTATGAATATAACAAATGAATGCAACAAATGAATATAGCCAAATAAGGATCTCCCTAAGGTTGTTAGACCAAAAATGTAAGGTTAGGCTCTGATACCAATTGAAATCACCTAGAGGGGGGGTGAATAGGTGATGGCTATATGTAAATGGTCACAAATGTGGAATTTAAAAAATTATCCAACACAATAAGCTCAAATGAAAGACTTGCAATAAATGAAGCAATCAACAGTGCAAGAATTAAGGAGTTTAGAGTTTAGAGATATCTGAGCAAACGCAAACACGCAGATATGTTTCCGAGGTTCGAGCCACGCTCTACGTCCCCGCCTTCACACTTGAAGGATTTCCACTATTGAAGATCCCACTGGATCACCAATACAAGGACACACTTGTCCCGTCTCTCGTGATGCCGCAACACCACCTTGAGCACACTAGCTCGCCTTGAGGCCGATGCCTCTACAACTTCACTCAAAAGAAGATTGATCACACTTGATCACAAATACGCTCACTTGCACAATCCTAGAACCAAAATGTAGATGTGGAATTATGGGATTGTGTAGTGCAAAAGCTAGAGAGAAGTAGAGGTAAAGACTTCAAGTAGGTGTCTAAAACTTTAGGGCTTTTGGAGAGAAAATCTTTTGTAAAAGGAAGCCTTTTGAAAACTTGTAAATCTTTTGAAAATGATGTGTATATTCTTCTAAAATAGTTGTCATATCAATATGAAGTGACCTCCTATTTATAGGGGCCAAAAACTACACCATAGATCCGTTGGAATTAAAAAAACAAAAAGAAAATCTGTCAGAAAAACTAGCTGTTGGAATCTGTCAGAGATTCTGACAGCTACCGGTCGACCGGTCGGTCGACCGCCAACGGTCGAAAATATGACCGTTGGGGGACTTCGGTCGACTGCCCGGTCGACCCAATTTAGCCGAGAGCACTGCAGAGTGCTCGGTCGACCGGGTCGGTCGGCTGATACGCACATGCACAGAATGTGCGCATCGGTCGACCGTACGGTCGACCGGATGCTGTCAGTTCTGAAAAATCAGAACTGCCAGAGTCCAGAAATCTTGGTTTTTGGGTATAGGTCTAAGATATAAAGTTTTGGATCTTGTAAACACTAGAGTGTGAGCACATGTCACTACTCTAATAGGTTAAAACATTTTGATAGAAATTCCTTTGATAAAAACTTGTTTTTCCAAATATTATTTTTCCAAAACTTAGAGTTTCTAAAACTTATTTCCAAAAACATGTTTACCTTTAACTCTAACTTGGAAATAAAATTTTGAAACTTATTTTGAAGTCTAGAACCAATATAAAAAGTGTGTGTAAGTGTAAATCCCATAACTCTACTTCTATCATCTAGGTTTTGACAAAAAGATCTAAAATAACAAAAATACAAATACAAATCTTGATGTTCTTCATAAACTTGATCTTTGGCTTCGTCTTCTCTTTAACATCTTGTTCCCAGAGCATCCTATTGTGCTTGGCTTGGGAATGCAAATTTTGGCGAACTCCAAACGTGTGAGTCTTATTTGCGAAGCTGTCAAAACGACCTTTTAACCTGAAATTCTTGTAAAACAAAAACTTGTTAAATACATAACTAGATATGTTTTGTTATCATCAAAATATCCACTAAGATATAGGGCTAATGGCCTTTGGGCCAACAATATTTTCCTTTGAAACCAAATCTAGCTCTTTTAAAATTGAAGCAATTTCATTTTTTAAAGTTTCATTTTCTTTTAAAACAAAATCAAGTTTTGAAGTTAGAACTTCATTTTTCTTCAAAACAATGTCACAATCATTTTTATTTTTAAAAATTTTGTTTTCATTTAGAGCAAGGTCAAGTTGGGATTTCAATGAGTCCCTTTCAATTGAAATCTCATCCCTCTCTTGCAAAACAATATCAAGTTTAGAAGACAATTTTTTATTTTCATCTTTTAATGCAAAACTTTCTTTTCCAAAAGTTTATATTTTTCAAACAAGTTTAGAGAGTTCTTCATTTATTGCATCAGCATCAATATAATCATCACCTGAAGAACTAGCACAATCATCTAGATGAGTTTCCGAGTGTACCTCAAGGGAGTCATTCCCTTGGACCATGCATCACGCTTGTTCGGACTCATCTCCACTGAATTCCTCCTCCACATATTTCGTCGTTTGTACCTTGGGAGAGGTCAAAGTGTTCCACACTGCAAAAGTGGAATCACAATGAGAAACCATAGATAAATATTCTTTGCTTAGAATGCGTCTAAGTGCCTCAAGGACTTGTGCATTGGCCTGTATATGCTTGTTATTACCAAGATAGGATTTCTCGATAGTAGTAAGGTAAACATGCATTCCTAAGGTTTTTAAATAGGCACTCATCCTGAGCTTCCATATATCGATGTTAGAAACATTAAACATAGGAGGGGCAAGGTAATCCATGAGTGTGAGTAAACTATATGTGTGCAAATGCAAATATTAGATTAGCTAGCGAAGATCTCAGTCCTAGGTGGTTAAACCTAATATTAAGAGCGTAGGCTCTGATACTAATTGAAAATACACCTAGAGGGGGGTGAATAGGTGTATGGATAATCTAATGACAAATGATGTGAAATTAAAAACAAATTGCAATACACTAAGTGTAACCAAAGAGTGTAGTCGAATTCTCGGTGTGAAGGGCTCTGGACTAACTCCTCTAGATTCCTCTAAATAAGAGTTGAGGTGCTATTTGAAGCTCTTTTGGCTCAACACTAGTATCGGCACACACAAATAATACCAAGCATATAAGTATGATATGAACAATATGAGACAATGCAAGGTATAAGAGATCTCTTTAAGAGATACTGGATCAAATGCCAACACCAAGATATGTTTCGAGGTTCGAGCCACTACTCTACGTCCCCGCCTTCACACAGAAGGATTTCCACTAATTCGTCCACACAGAACTTCCCACACAGCGAACTTCCACTGAGGATTTGGCAAATACAAATTAGGAGTACACAACTCCTCTCTCCAACAAACACAACCTCTACACAAGAGGCAAGCACAACAACTGTAACCTCTCACTAGAGGGATAAGGCACTAAGCCAAGCAACAATCACCTCTGCACTTAGAGGGATAGGCACTTAGCCAAACAACAACCTCATTCACCTCTACACTTAGAGGGATACCCACACAACCTCCACAATCACCTCTACATAAGAGGGATAACAACAAACACAAAAAAGGTTACAACTCTTGGTGATCTCAATACCACAAACCAATTTTCCTCACAAAACAAATCCTATAGATAGGATAGATAAGATAGCTTAAGTGTGAGGAAACAAGGTGTTTGGAACAAAGAAAAACAATTGGGAAAAATCTCCAAATAGATATTGAAATCAAGATCAAAACCAATTCCCAAAAGACTCTTTTTTCTTTGAAATATTCCAACCCTTGAAAACAAATAAAGATAAATCTTTTAACCACAAAAAATCTTTTAAACTCTTGCTGAAAAACACTTGAAAGATAAGAAATTTTCTCTTCAAAAATCTTGGTAAAATCAGCTCAAGAGAAGGCATATATATAGCCTCTCAAAAATCTGCCCGTTGGCAGTCTAGAAAAGGCAAAATTGCCCCTCTGGTCGACCGCCTGGTCGACCGGCCAACGGTCATATTTCTAACCGTTGTGCCTCCGGTCAACCGCGCGGTCGACCGGGCCAAGCCAACGGTCGACCACCCGTTCGACTGGCCAGCACCCGAGAGTGGGGTGCTTTCAGTCGGTCGACCGCGCAGTCGACCGGCCATTGTGGCTGGCCTTTGTGCATGTCTCGTGCACATCGATCGACCGATCCAGTTGACCACCAGCTGATCTGGCTGGGGATAATAGGGATTAAAAACTTGTCTTTTTAACTTCCATAAAATCCCATAAAATCACATAAATTTCACAAAAATAAGTTCTTGTAATATCTTTGAATAACAAATATGTGTGACAAAAAATCAACACATATTACAAACTATTTGAACCATTTTTGTGATAAAGAAATTTGGCCTTTAAACAAAAACTGTTTTATCCAAAAATCAAACTTTGAAATGGAAAACCGTTTTCTCCAAAACTCATGTAAATATAAAAACATGATATTGAAACAAATTTGAAGCATATTGTATATGGATAGAATCCAATATACATATAAGATATATATCTATGTTTTTGATATGAAATCCAAAACCGGTTAAACCGAAAACCAAACATTTAAACTTGTGTATGTGTGTGAACTTGAGCATATCAATACTATCTACCTTACACAAGATCTAAACACAAACTAAACACAAACCGAAGTCTTCTTGTCTCCAAGCTGACTCGATCCAAACGCGATCCAACGAGCTTGACTCCAACCGAGTGCTAGATGCGATCAATATGCGCGAGCTCTTGAATCATCATGTGTTAGCTTCACAAACTCTTTTGTTGAAGCTAAACACCTACTAAGATCTTGATCAAATATCTGAAACTAATTAAGCACAAGATCATTAGTAAACTATAACTAACTATAACTACATGAGTTAATCATCAACAAAACTAGAGTGATGGGCCTCTGGGCCAACAAAAGTAAGTAAAGAGAGTAGAGTGAAGAGAGAAAGAGTAAGTAATCACAAACATGATGATATGGTTCCGAGGTTCGAGCCACTGCTCTACGTCCCCGCCTTCAACACTATGAAGGATTTTCACTATGACCGATTTCAGTAGATCATCAACCATTGCAAGTTCTCACTAGAACTCAATGGACTCATAAGTCCTCTCTCGTGGTGCCGCAACACCAACAACAAAGCTCACTAGCTCACTTGAGGCTGCAACCTCTGCAACTTCATAATAGAAGGAAATTGGTGATCTTCTCTTGATCACAAAAGGCTCACAGACATAATCTTATAACCAAGATGAGGAGATGAAACTCTTTGAGATTATGTAATACAAATAGCTTGTAAAGATGTAGAGGGAAGGATCAACCTAAAAATCAAGAATGTGAAATTTTGGCTCAAAAGAGAATCTTTTAAGAAAAAGACTAAAACTTGATTAAATCTTAATGTAAACTTGTAAAACTTGTTCAAACATGATGAATTTTTCTACAGTCCCACTATTTATAGGAGATGAAAACATGAGGAAAAAACTCAAAAGAGTCGTTGAGAAAAGACCCAGAAAAAGACAAACAAAAATATAGCCATTGGGAAAAAATTAGAAGGAAATCCTTCTGTCGGTCAACTGGCCGGTCGACCGCTAATGGTCGGATTTTCAACCGTTGGGGATAACAGTCGAGCAGTCGACCTGTCGACTGTTTTTCCCAACTAGAGAGCAAAGCTCTCTATCAGTCGACCGGCGGTCGACCGGACCCAACTGAGAGCAAAGCTCTTGCAGTCATTCGACCGCACGGTCGACCGAAGTGCACAAAATGCACTTTGGTGCATGTTGGTCGATCGCTCGGTCGACCGACAGAGTAAATCTGCTCTGCTTGGTCGACCAGTCAGTCGACCCACCTTGGACCAAAAGCTTGTTATGAAGATCTTTTTAATGCCAGTCTTTTTCTGACAAAATTAAACTTTGATTTAAAACACAAAATAGAGTTATAGGGACTTGATAGGTTCAGTGTGTGATCATGGATCAACACTAAACAAAGTAAAAACACTTTTCTAAATCGAAAACCATTTTTTCAAAACTTATTTTTCCAAAACTCGATTTTGAAAACGGAAAAGAGAAATGTTTTGAACTCCTTTTAAAACACTTTAGGAATGTGAAATATATGTGTATGTCAATCCCAAAAGAGCTATTGATCGGGGTGGAAACTAGCACTCAAAAGTGTGTATTCTGTAAAATCGATGAAAAGCTCGAATGTGCTAATGTACCCTCGATACTTCCGTTATAGCATTGGCTTAACGGGTCGAATCCACAGGGAAGGGAGGCGATAGAAGCATTGACAGTTTCTATTCCAGTTGTATGTTAACAATTCTTCTTTGTTGAAAGAATGAAAAAGAAAGTGAAAAGAAAAGAAAAGAAAATCAAGAATGTGGTAGGTGAGGAGAGTGATGAAAACGTCGAAGAAAACCAAAATAGAAGTGGTTTGGAAAACAAAATAGAAAATAGAATGGAACAAAGATGAACTAAGAAGGATGGTAAAAACACTGATGAAAATATAAAAGAGTTGCCTTTAAAAACAAAGAAAAAGAAACCTCATGGCTACTAACTACTAAATACTCCACTAACCATGCTAACCTCTTCGAGATAGTTGCCTCACATTTTGATCCTCGGCCATCACAATCCTTGGCTTCAAAGAGACGATACAAAGCATGGCTCATGGATGGTTCATAACAATCAAAACATTGCATCAAGAACAAGCTAATACAAGCATCACTCATTACACTACTAGCATGAAATAAAAGAGCATGAAATAAAAGAGAGTTAGCTTGGTTAGCAAGTTAGCAAGTTAGCAAGTTAGATGTTAGAACCCATCATCTTTGGCCATCAATGGCTCTTGCAAGAACAAGGCCTTGTAGAGGCAACCCGATTCATGTGGATTATCAAGTAAGTGGTTAGATGGTTAGTGGTTAGTAGTTAGATTGCCATGAGAAGAAAAACTAGCAAGAAATCATGTTAGAAGGTGAAAGAGATTACAATGGAGGAGAAAGGAGGCACCTTTACATAGAGTGTCACTCTCTATTACATCAATCCATCTCAATCTCTCTCTATGAATCACTCAGCCCTACTACAATGATCTAAAAAGAAAAGAAAATACAAGAAATGAAGAACACTCACCTACACTACTCCTAAAATCTGCACCTACTTCTAAAAACGAAAACTGCTTGCGTTTTGGCCAGAGGCAGGGGTATTTATAGGCTTCAGAAGACTCTGGAAGACGAGACGGGGCCACGCGTCGAAAATTGACGCGTGGCTCCACTACTTTGCCGCGGATCCGCAAAGATTGCCACGGATCCGCGGCAATACCAGGGACTTAGGTCTCTGGTTTTGGTCCCTGGCTCCGTCTGGCTTCGAAAATGTTTAGGGTATATCCCGTTTCTGGTACTTTTGCCCGAATATTCGTCTGACAGCGCAGGAGGCTAGATTCGATGTATCTTCTAGATAATTCATTGCTTGGCCTCCAAGTAATGCGGGATTAATTACCATAAATTGGGAAGAATTAGGCTCTAATTCCATCTTTGCCCTTGGACTTTGGATCTACCTGCAATTAAGACCAAAATACGGTTTAGATCGACAATTTATTCATAAAGCGGTGAGAGAATGCGACATAATAATGTAGAATTGTAGACTAATCACACCCCCACACTTATTCTTTTGCTCGTCCCGAGCAAAACAAGAAAAGAAAAACTATACTACAGATGTTATTACACCACTTTCGCAGGTGACGCGATTGCACTGAGCGTGTGCAACAAGCCGTTAACCTCTAGGTTACCCTAGAGGAGGAGTGTTGTCTCCTGAGGGTTTTCAGCGGATTGCACCCACAAAATCCATAAAGAAAGAAGACAAATGTTAGTATTTTAAAAACGCATTTTGAAAAGAGAGACAAGTTTTCAAAATATTTTGCAAAAATATAAGTGATCTAAGGTCATAAGTCCACCACCAATCAATCTTCCTTAAACTTAGTCTCTATGCAAGATCTTGTCTTCAATTAAGGTAAGAATTCAAAATTGGATTGAATATTTTATCTCTCATAAAAACCTAGATAATATGCACATTGTGATAGTGAAGATTTCTGGGATTTCAACTCTAACCATCAAACCATTTATTAATATATATTTGTTTCTTTTTCTTCCTTTAGTTTTCTTAGGCTTTCTAGTTCACCCATGTAGCGAGCCTATAACCGATGACTCCCAGACCAGATGGTTTTAGGGCACCAGATGAGAAAATATCCCTCGGGTTTAAGGACTCAAGTAAACAAGGCCACAAAACTAAGGGGGATTATTTGATTCTTTTGACCACCGTTAGGCGTGAATAATCATGCTTCTTGAGGCATAGTTATCCAGCTTAATAAGTGATATTTTATTCACATATTTTTTCTTTTTATTTATTATTATTATTTTTTCTTTATGGCATTTTAGGTCTTTGTTTTCATCCCAAAAATTATGTAAGTGCGATGTACATACTATCTAAGGCAAAAAATTCAAGATAAAATTATCTCCCCAATTTATCTTACTTAGCCTATAATTTTAAACAAGATCCATTATTTCGACTAGGTTTAAGATGTCATAATTAAGGCTTCCTTAATTTCTAAGATCATCTTAATTTTCTTAAAAATAAATCAAAACTTGTCTCTTATTTCAAAAAGTTTTTAAAGAAAGAGAAAAATTTCTATACAAAAGAGAAGATTTCTAAAAGTATCCTAAAAGAAGTGTAAAAGAAAGAAAATCTAAAAACTCTAAGTTAGTAAACCCTCCCCCACACTTATCTCATGCATTGTCCTCAATGCATCGTGATATATGTATGCATGAAACAAATAGAGAGGGAAGGAAAAAATTACCTCAAGGTGGTGGTTCCGGTGGCGGTCTGATTGGTCCACGAAAGGCGGCCCAATCATTCTTGCGTGGAGTCCGGAGGAACCCACCAGAAACCTCCATGATACAACCCACTAAAAAGATGTATGCATGCATGATTTTTATTAACAGTTTTACCCCATCTAATTTCCAAATTTTCAAAATAATTTCGGAGTCAAATTTTTCAAAACCTTTTCCCAGAATGGAATGATTGATTTGGACTCAGGAAATATAGGAACTAATATCGACTCAGAAAAATGACCCAAGTCAAGTAAAGGTTCGGGAGTCGAGATCGGTTCAGGAAGTGGGTCCAAATCAAGAAAATGAAGCTCAAGTCCATAATCATTTCCCCATGATGGAATGTGACTATCTATGATTGGTGATTCAAGTTCAGGAATGACAGGTATGGGAATCAAAACTGACTCTAAAATGTTGCTCAAATTGGGTAACAAAACAGGAGTCAATAATGATTCAGGAATTTGAACTGAATCACAAATTTGAGAGTCAAAGTCACATTCCTCATTGAGTTCAATTCCGCAAAAATGAGAACTTGCCAATTTATCAATGGGACTTTCAAAAGTATGAAATTGGTCAAGTTCAATATGATCATCATAAGATATTGGTGATTCAATTTCACAATGGATTGGTACAGGATCCAATACTGACTCGGGAAAAGGATTGCGATCAGGTGAAGATACTGGAGTCATAATTGAATCAGGAAGTAGAATTGAATCACTAATTTGAGGTTCATGATCATATTCATGCTCAAGTTCAATTTCAGGAAAAGGATAACTTGCCAAAATGTTAATGGGATTTGAAGTTTGTACAAGTTCAGGTGGGTGTGCTGAAATTGAATTTTGATTTCCAAAATGACAAGAGTCTTGAGTCATATCAATAGAGTTTGGCATAGCTGAATTGGTCAAAAGTTGATAAGATAGAGTTTCCTCATTCCTATAAATGTTAACCAATTGACTCAATTGTTCTTCCACCCTATTGACAGACTCAGCATGTGATTTTTGATATTGAACAGAGACTCCTGCAAGATTTCTATACTCTTTTCTAGACTTGATGTATCTCCAAGTGGTTGCTCTAGAATGGGAGTATAAGAATCTTGGTTTTAGAAATTTTGTGAAGAATGTGAGTCAAAAATGTGTGGAGATTGAAGCTTGGACTCACACAAGAGTTCTTTACTCGTTTCCAAGGCAAATGGTTGTTCATTATGAGGAGGTGGAACTGAGTAAGACTCTTGAAAATATTATGGAATTGGAGAGGCCAATGTTTCTTGAAGTTGTTGCTCGGCCCTCTATAGATTGGCTTCTAAACTCTTTAGTAACTCAGATTTTTCTTCAATGGTGGTTCAGAAAAAGGAGTATAAGAAGCGAAATCGGGGAATGAATATTGTGCATAAGGTGAATATGATGGACAAGGTGGACATGGGGGACAAGGAGGTTGATAATTAAACTCGGGGGAAGTGAATCCCCATTGACTCTGTGACGAGTTGAAATTATTTTGAAAATTATAGTCATAAGAATGTGGGTATGGGTTGTATTGATTCGGATAAGGCCAACCCGGTGTATTTGGTTGGTGCATATTGTAAAACGCCGGGTTGGAATTATCCGAACCAAATGGAGTTGGTGTGAAATATGGATTCATGTTCGGATTGAAAGAATTGTTATTGTTGAATGCCATTTCACAAACAATCACAAAAAGAAAAATCAAACAACAAACAAAAAGAAAAGAAAAATCAAAACCAAGCCAATAGGAGGGTTGGCCTAGACCTAGATGTAGATGTCCCTAGGGGCCAACGTCTATTCAAATTTTATTAGGGCTTGGGTTGTGTGAGTGGGGAGATGATTTTTGGGCCAAGGAAGGGTGATGAAACCCCACCTTATCTTGTTTGGGTTTTGCCCTTAATTTCAATTCGTGCAAGTGTGCAATACAGACAAGAATATAACACAAAGCGATAAATCACCCACGTGTTTGTCCTATGCTATATGCAATGCCATATGTACATCTTCATCCAAATCACAACAATCAGAACAAAAATACAGAATATTGGAATTAAATTGACAAGTGCCTAAATGCAAATGTCTAAACCGTTTTAAAAGCGTCCAAATTCCGTATTTTAGTTCTTTATTTTATTATGGTGTGTAGGCAATCAAAGCAAGAAAGATAGCAGTACAAATCCACTAGCTATTTCAATTCACACATCCCAGAACAACACGATATACAATGTTCACAAATTGCCGCGGTTTCGCGGCAAATGTCACGATTGCGCGGCTTTGTTTCAGAATCTGGGGCCCTGCTTTCTAGAGCAGGGATATGCAAAGCTAGGGTCTATTCTGCAAGGTTAAGCACCTGTAAATATTGCCCTGCACACCAAAACAGAGAAGAAAATGTTAACAAAAACGTGAAAACAAAACCATTCCCTTCCCCGGCAACGGCGCCAAAAATTTGATCGGGGTGGAAACTAGCACTCAAAAGTGTGTATTCTGTAAAATCGATGAAAAGCTCGAATGTGCTAATGTACCCTCGATACTTCCATTATAGCATTGGCTTAACGGGTCGAATCCACAGGGAAGGGAGGCGATAGAAGCATTGACAGTTTCTATTCCCGTTGTATGTTAACAATTCTTCTTTGTTGAAAGAATGAAAAAGAAAGTGAAAAGAAAAGAAAAGAAAATCAAGAATGTGGTAGGTGAGGAGAGTGACGAAAACGTCGAAGAAAACCAAAATAGAAGTGGTTTGGAAAACAAAATAGAAAATAGAATGGAACAATGATGAACTAAGAAGGATGGTAAAAACACTGATGAAAATATAAAAGAGTTGCCTTTAAAAACAAAGAAAAGAAACCTCATGGCTACTAACTATTAAATACTCCACTAACCATGCTAACCTCTTCGAGATAGTTGCCTCACATTTTGATCCTCGGCCATCACAATCCTTGGCTTCAAAGAGACGATACAAAGCATGGCTCATGGATGGTTCATAACAATCAAAACATTGCATCAAGAACAAGCTAATACAAGCATCACTCATTACACTACTAGCATGAAATAAAAGAGCATGAAATAAAAGAGAGTTAGCTTGGTTAGCAAGTTAGCAAGTTAGATGTTAGAACCCATCATCTTTGGCCATCAATGGCTCTTGCAAGAACAAGGCCTTGTAGAGGCAACCCGATTCATGTGGATTATCAAGTAAGTGGTTAGATGGTTAGTGGTTAGTAGTTAGATTGCCATGAGAAGAAAAACTAGCAAGAAATCATGTTAGAAGGTGAAGGAGATTACAATGGAGGAGAAAGGAGGCACCTTTACATAGAGTGTCACTCTCTATTACATCAATCCCTCTCAATCTCTCTCTCTATGAATCACTCAGCCCTACTACAATGATCTAAAAAGAAAAAAATACAAGAAATGAAGAACACTCACCTACACTACTCCTAAAATCTGCACCTATTTCTAAAAACAAAAACTGCTTGCGTTTTGGCCAGAGGCAGGGGTATTTATAGGCTTCAGAAGACTCTGGAAGACGAGACGGGGCCACGCGTCGAAAATCGACGCGTGGCTCCACTACTTTGCCGCGGATCCGCAAGAATTGCCGCGGATCCGCAGCAATACCAGGGATTTAGGTCTCTAGTTTTGGTCCCTGGCTCCGTCTGGCTTCGAAAATGTTCAGGGTATATCCCGTTTCTGGTACTTTCGCCCGAATATTCGTCTGACAGCGCAGGAGGCTAGATTCGATGTATCTTCTAGATAATTCATTGCTTGGCCTCCAAGTAATGCGGGATTAATTACCATAAATTGGGAAGAATTAGGCTTTAATTCCATCTTTGCCCTTGGACTTTGGATCTACCTGCAATTAAGACCAAAACACGGTTTAGATCGACAATTTATTCATAAAGCGGTGAGAGAATGCGACATAATAATGCAGAATTGTAGACTAATCAGCTATCAACCTATATCATCTTGATTTTAACAAACGATTATAAATCCCATCTAAAAAGCAAAAAGTAAAAATACAAATCTTGTATAGTCTTCTCTTACTTGATCCTTGAGCTCTTATATGTGCTTGACTCTGGGATCAACATGTTCTTCATTTTCAAACGTGTGAGTCTTGTGATGGAGCCAAAATGCAACAAAAAGTTAAACTGAAACTTTGCTAAACTAAATTGTTAAAAACATTACTACATATGTTTTGTTATCATCAAAACTAGGGCTAATGGCCTTTAGGCCAACAGACTTAAAATACAAATCTTGTATAGTCGTCTCTTGTAAACTTGATCCTTGAGCTCTTCTATTTGCTTAGGCTCTAGGATCGACATGTTCTTGGTTTTCAAACACGTGAGTCTTGTGATGGAGCCGAAATGCACCTGAAACTTTGCTAAACAAAATTGTTAAAAACATAACTACATATGTCTTGTTATCATCAAAACTAAGGCTAATGGCCTTTGGGCTAACAAACTTTACTCTTTTCAAAACCCCTACCAACCACATCTTCAATGCCATCTAGGATCGATCATGGGTGAGGCACCCAAATCCACTCTCACCTAAACCGAAGGGCCCCATAGCAGGTGATTATTGTGCTTTCCATGATGGGATGGGACATCACACTGTCGATAATTACTCCTTCCAGAAGAAACTCTGAGAGCTTGTCAATCGGGAGTATCTCAAGGAGTTTCTCAACCCCAAACAACCCTTGGAGGTCAAGGTGCAGAAAGCAGCTCCTGAAGCTCTGAAGCAGGAAAATCTGACAAACTGTGCCCTCGTCAGCTATCGTGATGTGGATGCCATTTTCGGCGCTTCCATTGGAGGGCACCACCTCGAGGGAGAGAGCCATCCACTCAATGAAGGTCACAGAAGCAACTACCTGACAGTCCTGACAGACCCCCTCCATTCCTGAGGAGGCCTATCTCATTTTTTGAAGATGATATCGCGCCATATACTTCCTTCCCACACAATAAGGCCCTGATCGTCATAATGCACATTGACAGTTGTCAGGTATCCATGTTCCTAGTCAATAGCAGGAGCAGCGTAAACACCTTATACTGGAGATCCCTATAGAGGATGAAGGACACTTCAGAGATAGCCGGGTGATGACCTGTCCCCAGACCCAGTCAAATCTGCATGGGTTTGTGGAAAATGAGACATGCTCGCCTAGCACAATTGCACTCCTGGTTTGTATTGACCCTCATAATATCATCATGGAGTTCTATGTGATAGATGTGGTGTATCTTCACAATGTGTTCCTCATGAGGTCGTGGATCAACGTGAAGAAAGTCGTCCCATCCAGTTACCACGAGCTCCTACGATAACCCACTCTAGTGGGAACCACAGATGATGTGCGAATTGACAAGTGTACCAATTATTTCAAGTAATATAATGATGATGTAGAGTATCGTTGCCACAGAGATTCTAATTTAACTACAACACAAATTAATCCTATATCTTGGGCGAAGAGATGAAAATTTATAAAATGTAAGTTAAACTAAACTAATATTGCAACTAAAGAGTGGTTTTCGAATATAAGATGAGTACTAGCGCAATAAGACTTGGGCAATTATATTTCTGATTATTCTAATTAGTTGTGCTAGAAACTTTATTGAAGTATTGTTAACAATTAAAAAATCTATTTTAATTAATAATCTTTAACAAACAAAATTAAAACTAACTTTAAACTAAAATCTACAATATATCGATCTAGTGAATTTACTAGCCAAAGCAGCATTAAGATTTATGATTTTCTCTGAAGATTGCACAATGTGCAATCTATGCTTCTGTTATCAGTCTCAGCTTATAGGAAGTGATTCCTATCCCTAAATGCATTGCTAGGTTATCTCCTATTGGTCTCCAATGTAGTCATCATTAGAATTGCGGCCTTTAATTATTAAACATTAAAACAGAAACATGTCTTTAACAATCTATGAAGAAAAATAAATGTTAGTCCAAAGGTCCACAACTCTAGTTTTGATGATAATTACTTCATGTAGTTATAGTACTAATGATCTTATAATTGTTTAAGTTACAAGTTTAACAAGATCATTATTTTTATGTTAGCTTCAACAAAAGACTCAAAGTCAAGCTTTAAAGCTAACACATATTGATTCAAGAGCTCAAGCACAAAAAACACATCATATACTCAAAAAGGAGTGAAGCTCCAGGAATCAAAGTTTGGATGTGATGAAGAACTACAGAAAGGAAAGAAGAATTCATGTAATGTAAGATTTAGTTTTGTTAAAATCTAGTTTAGAGAATTTGGAATGATCATTAAGAATACACACAAAAGAAATTGATATTGAGTTTTCTTTCATAGTATGAAAAGATTTTTGATATTAAATTTTAACAAAATTGAGTTTTTGACTTTTGAGAAAAACAATCTTGAAAAGATTTATTTCAAAAAGACTTTTTATTATTGTAAAAAGAAGTTGCAAATGTTTACTATTTATGTTGATCCTTAATTATATGTATTTGTCAAAAGGAATTTGTATAGACTTTTTTTGCAAGATTTTATAAAGTGTTTTCATAGATTTTTAAAAAGATTTTAAAATATGTTTATATGGATTTTTAGTGCAGCCGATCGACAGCCAGTAGAGCTGATTCCTCTGTAGTCAACCGCCCGGTCGATCGGATATGCACAAGCTTGTGCACGTTCTGAGTTGTTCATGTCGGTCGACCGATCGGTCGACTGCAGATCAAGTGTGCTCTTAGCTTGTGAACTCGGACGAACGCTAGAGTTAGAGAGTTCACTGTTTAGCTCGGTCGACGACCAGTCGACTTTCAGAGATGCAGAGCTCTCTATTATGAGCTTGGTTGATCGCACGGTCGATAAGAGGATCCAACGGTTTTTATTTCTAGTCGTTGGTGGTCGACCGACCACTGTGTTAAATCCAAAAAATTACCTTTACTGACTATATTTAATTTTGAACTTTTCTAGATTAGTTTCGATAATAATGGTTGTTTTTGGTCCTCTATAAATAGGGACACTATTCACATTTGTAAAATACACTTCTAAGCTCCAAGAATATTTTAGTGAAGTTTTCAAGATTGTTTCAAGAAATTGCCCTAAATATCCAAATCTAGTTTTGAGCTTTCATTCTAAATCTTCTCCAAGTTCTCTCACCTACACAATCTTAGAGCTTCCGTACAGGATTGTGTTATTGAGTCTTTGTGATCTTGAGAAGATCACCATCTTTTGTATTGTGTGTTTTGGAGGTTGTGGCCTCGATTGAGCTAGCGGGCTTGTGAGTTCTGCGAATTTTGCGAGATTGGATTGGTTGGTTGTAAGAGAGTATAGTGGAAATCGTTCATCGCGGTGAAGGCAGGACGTAGAGCAAGTGGTTCGAACCTCAAAATAAATCTCTTGAGTTTTCGTTTGCAATTCTCTCTCAACTCAACTCTCTCTTACTTGCTCTTTTCATATGTTCATTACTTGTATGGTTGATTGATTGTACACATATATTGCATTATTTATTACTACATTCCTACACTTATCTTTCAATAAATTTGCTAATCACCTTGTCTTAATGTTTAATTCATGCAGGATATGAATAATAAAGGAAGAGAAGATAATACAAATAAATACAAGTTAAATAAATTTATATGAATATTTTTGGTTAGCTGAAGATCATTACAAATCTAATCTAGCTAAATCATATTTGTTGGAATTTTTTTAGCTGAGAAATCAAGGGGATAGATGCAAATTCAGACGTAAAAAGACAATCCTATCAATATACAACGGGATATCTAAATGATTGGGATGTATATCCAGATGATTCAGCGAGATAAGACACAATCTAACTAAAAATCAAGGAATAAAATAAAACTTTATCTCCAATCTTATCTCCAACCTTATCAGAAGATCTTTTCTGTTAGGCAAGAGATTTTGCCTCTATCTTCATACGCACTCTCTTATCCAATTTTGACTATAAATACCTGCATTGCTGAAAGCAAAGGGCCACCACTTTGGTAGAGAGTTTAGAATAGATTTTTTGTTTAGGTTAATTTAGGTTTTTTTTCTTTTTCTTTATGTATTTTTTTTAATGTAACTGAGATCAGAGAAAATTTTCTTGAGAAAAAGAGAAGAAGGTTGTATTGAGAGTGACACCAATGTAAGTTTCCTCCTTTCTTTATTGTTACATTATTTTAAGCAAAGTTGCATTCTTGTTTTATTCTTTCTCTTTTTACTTTGCTCTTTTTGTGTTTGATTATTTAATCTAAGTGAATCTAGTAGCATTGGAACTGCCTTACCTTTGCAAGTGCCATTGATAGCTCATGATGATGGATTCCTCCTTTTAAGGGTCTGTATCATTTCATGCTTGTTTGTCTTGATGATGTAATGTGGACAGGGACTGAGTTCAATCTTATGGGTTATGCGCTGATTGCCTCTGAAGCAAGGTAAGTCTTCACCAACCATCCAAGGTAAGTAATCGGCCAAAAAGGTAAGTAAGTATTTTAGTTTTTCTTTTTTTTTTTTTCATTTTTTAGCGTGGAACACACATATTAAATCAACTCTTTCTTTACTCTTTTTTCATTTCTTTTTAACTTAGTTTTTAAACACCAAAATCACTATCTTCTTCTATCTTCCACACTCTTTTCCAATACCTTTCATTTTCCTTTTCTTTTAAAAACATAGAAGAACTTTTAACTAGTTTTAGCAAACTTGAAAAGAACTAATCAACATGCTCCCATCGCAATCCCTCCTTGTAGATCACGACCCGCGTAGCCACAGCTATAGCGGTAGAATTAAGAACATTGCATTCTATTTCTAAACTTCTCTCTTTTCTGTGCACAGTTTTATCTCAATCAAATTTTTGGCGCCGTTGTCGGGGAGGGACAGTAAGTTTTCCTTTTATTTTACTTAATGGTTATATTTTATCTTCTCTGTTTTGTGTGCAAGGCTGATTCGAAAGAAATGAGAGTTGTAGAAATACATAAGTGGCTCTGGGACTTTGGTCTAGAAAGCAGAGCCCAGAAGCCTCAACCTTGCCGCACCAACACAATAAAAGCCATGTTTCAGTGGCAAGTTGAGTGGACTACTTCACCCTTCTTTCTTGCAGGGTGGATGCATTGGAAAGCTTAGATTTCTATTACTGTTAGTTTTCTAATTTAGCTCACTGTATACACATTTTTAACTTAACAGTAAATTATTGTTTATAAATGTTAAAAAAACATTTAGACTTGCATTTAGGCAAGTGTTTAATTCGTTACATCTCATTACTGTTGAAGAGTGCTGGAGCAAAGGTACGTGTGCATATTATGTAGTATAGGAACACTTTTGAATTTTTTATATTCCTTATGTGTTGGTTTTTCATATACAGGTACACGTTGCCCTAAACTGAATTAAGGACTTGCCCTATAAACAAGATAAGGTGGGGAGTCATTCCCCTCCCTTAGCCCACAAACCATCCCCTCACTCACTAACCTATCCTAACTTAAAACTGAGTAGACGTTGGCCCTAGGGACATCTCAGACTCAATAGGAGACTGATCTAAGGGGAAAGTTATTAGAATTTGACTCTTGCCAAATTGGTGTCAAAGGTTGAGTATTGAGAGGCGAAACCTCAAAGAACAATGGTTTGGTATAATTAGGCCCATTGCTTAGGCACGGATACCTCTCAATAGTCTTGCCCTTACCGGCCGATTAAATTATGGTCAGATTCTTCAATATACCCCCGTGGATAGTCTAACTAGTTAGGAGTCATCTAGGTCTAAAGTCTACCCTAACTTAGGCTAGATTTTTCTTTCTTTTTTGTTTGTTTGTTTGTTTTCTTTGTTTTTATTTTACATTTTGTGATATGGATTACAGTTACAATTATTTCAATGCATATAGTGATCCATACTTAACGTCGACCACTTTGGACTCAGATATTACCAATACGGCATTTTATAACTTTAACCAACCAAGTATGTCAGATTTGTCGTATCCGAACCAATATATGCCCCAATTATAAACAAGACTGGAACAATCATCACCACTCTTCACCGAGTCAGTGGGGATACAACTCACCTGAGTCATTCTATCAACCATCTTACTAACATACCTCTTTCCTAGAACAATTAATAGAGGAAAATTTTGATTTCAGAAAGAGGATGGATGCCTTGAATGACAAACTTCTTGAAGCTTTGCATGAGTCTGAGCGACAAGTTCAAAACTTAACGGACTCACATTCCTATCAAAATTTTCAAATCCAAGATCCTTACTCCATTTTTCATGTCCCACAACAACAAGAAGAACCTACTGACCTAGAAAAGAGTATGAAATCATGATTCCATACCAAAATGATTATATTTAGTCTCAAAATGTTTCCTTCAACAGGTTAGAAGCATAAATAGGTCATTTGGTCAAAATAATTAATGATAGAAATGAGAAAACTCTCCTAAGTAATTTTTGACCATTTCCGATTCTCCTAGCCATATTGATGGGAACAAGAATCATTGGTGTCTTGGAGATTTTAACAAATATTCAATTCCATTACAACATATTGAACTTGACCAATCCTAAACCTTGGACAAATTGGCAACTTTTCCTTTCGAGGAAATTGAACTTGAATATGAATATGACCCCGATCACAAATTTGTGATTCAATTCCAATTTTGAATCTATATTGACACCGGTATCCTTACCGTATTTGGACCCATTTCTTGAGCCAACATTGATTCCCGTACCCATTAATTTTGAAATCGAACCACCAATTTTGGAATGTCTCATTCCATTGATGGGAAGAGAATGTGAATTTCAACTTTTTGATTTGGACTTAACTCTTGAATCGAAACTGCCTCTTGAAACTAAACTTGTTTGAGTCATATACTCAAGTCAGTGTTGGTTCCCGTTCCTTTCATCACAGAGCCCAAATCATCCATTCCATAAAATCTCATTTTATTATTGGTCCAAGGTATAGACCATAATGACTCAATGATGATTTTTCAAGATTGGTCATATAAAGGGAATGATTTTCATGATAGGATCATGCATGATCCTATTCTTATTGGAGATTATAAATATCTAAATAGGAAAGAGGTAATCCCAAGGTGGGTTCCTTGATAATCCACAATATTTAGATTGCGTAGCAATGCTTGGCCCAATCTGACCCCCACCGGACCACCACCTTGAGGTAACATTTTCCTTCCCTTTCTTCTTTTTCGTGCATAGATACATTCATTCATACATTAAGGACAACACATGAGATAGGTGTAGGGGAGGGTTCTAATATAACATATGTTTTTCTTTTAATTTTAAAAAAATGAAAAAAATATAACATTTTCTTTGCTTTTAAAAACTTTTTGAAAAGAGAAACAATATTTTGACCTATTTTTTCTGTAAGAAGATGATGAAAACACCGATAAGAAAATGATAAAAAGGTTTTGGAAATACAAGATAAAAAGAGAAGAAAATTCATGGCTACTAAATACTAAGTGCTCCACTAATCATACTAATCTCTTAGTGATAGTTGCCTCACATAGATCTTTGGCCATCACTAATCCTTGGCTTCTTCAAGAAACAACACAAAGTATGGCACATGAAATGGTTCTTCACATTTAATTTTCATCAAGAGCAAGTTAATACAAACATTAGATTATCAAAATTATTAGAAGCAAGCATGAAATAAGTGAGTTAGCTTGTTAGTAAGTTAGCAAGTTAGATGTTGGAATCTATCATCATGAGCCATCAATGGCTCTTGCAAGAGCGAGGCCTTGTAAACGCTATTAGATTCATGTGGATTATCAAGTAAGTGGTTAGATGATAATGATTAGTAGTTAGATTACCATGAAAGGAAAATTAGCTAGTCATGTTAGAGGATAGAGAAGAAACATTGAAGAAAAGAGGAAGCTATAATAGATTGTCACTATCTATTACATCAGTCTCCCTTTTTTGCTCTGAATTGACTCTGCCTTAATACATGAATATAAAATAAAATGAAAATACAAAAGAAAAGAGAAGAAGAACTATAATACACTACACTAAAAAGGAAGTGATCGTGAAATGAAAGTGATAAGAATTACCGTGTAGCTTTGGGCTAACGGGTCGTGTCCACGAGGAGGAATGCGATGAAAGCTATTCGGTGTTTTTGTTTAGAAAGCTAAGAATGGTGCTGGATTTTTAGTTGAAAAGAGAATGGAGAGAAGGGAAATGATTTAAAAAAACTTAAAACTTAGAGAAGGTTTTAGAAAAGGTGATTTTGAAAAGCTTGAAGAGTGATTTGTTGTTTTTAATATAAGAAGAAGATCTGGCTCACTATCTCACTACTCAACGATGTGTTCTCTTGAAATTCTTGTGCCTCAACTTGATTATAGGAAAAAACTTAAGCTTGAGTTTAGAAAGTTTTAAACAAAGCAAATAAGATAGATTGAAAAAGTTAACTCTTTTCTTTAAGAAACCATCTTGAATTGAATGTTAAATCATCAAGTATTTCAAGCATGAATAAAAAACAAGTTCAAGAGATATTTTAAAAGAAGTAGAGTTTAGAAATCCAAACCCATCCTCATGTGCCTTCAAGAACACTTTCAAAGAAGAAAGGCTTAGTTTAGGCATGCATATGATTCCATTGGGTCTTTACATAAAATCATTCAAAAAGAAGAGGGATCGAAAAGAGGAACAATAGTGAGCCCAGAAAACGAATTTAGCTACTCATGGAAGATGAAAAATAATACATGAAAATAATGCAAGACATACCCGTGAATTGGAGTGGAAGAAGAGAAAGATTGATCCTTTTATTGATGTCACTTCAACCTTCAGATTACAATCACTCTATTCCTCTCTCACTGGTATTCGAACTAAATTACAAATTATAAATAGAAATATGACTTCTATACTATCTAACAAACAGCCTAAACCTTAAAAATAAAGAGAAAACTTAAACTAATTTCCGGTCCCTTTTCTCTCTGAAAATACAATATTATAGTCAAAAACCAAACGGGGGAGGTCATACAAAGATAGGGGGAGCAAACGCTCTCCCAACAAAGCCTAACAGGCCGTGGAAATGCAGCTTTGGTCGCGTTTCCGCGTCCTGGGTGTGGCCAGGTGGCCAAATCAGGGGGGTACACCTTCTGGTTTGTTGTCTGGCTTTATCTCCTGCTGGGTTTTCCGTTTCAGCTCTAGGATTTGATGAAACAACCTCTGATCTTTGATTTTAACCACTTGATTTGGGAAGATTCATTTTAACCAATTTTCAACCTCTCTGATTTGCCATGCCCTGCCCTGATTTCGTAATTCTAAAATAATTCTAAATTAAATAAGAATTTGATGGGCTTTTGGGGTCGTTTTCTTTTCCTATCCTTTAGCAATGGGCTGCATTTTATAAAAAATTAGGACTTATTAATATAATTTATTTAGATAATAAACATGGTAATGTGACAATAAATATGCAATATATATAACCGATCACACCCCCATACTTATCTTTTGCTCGCTCTCGAGCAAAACATCAAATCTAATACTAATCAATTATTAGACCACTTTCGTAAGTAACTCGATTGCACTGAGCATGTTCAACAAGCCGTTAAACCTCTAGGTTACCCCTAGAGGACGAGTTGTCTCGTGAGGGTTTCAGTAGATTGCACCCAAAAAATCCATAAAGAGAAACAATGTTAGTATTTTTGAAAAGTACTTTGAAAGGAGAAAATATTTGAAGTATATTTGTAAGAGTTTAAGTAATCTATAAGTTATAGGAATATCAAACTTTTCATTCCTAAATTTAGTCTCTAAAAAACATGTCATCAATCAAAGTAAGGAGTCAAATTGTATTTCTCATCTAGTCTATTGCTTTACCCTGAGTCATATGCACCATCGTGACCGTGAAGTTTGCCTAAGGGTTCTTTAACATTAACTCCTATGCCTTATTTATATTTATTTTTGGTGGTATTTATTCCTCAATTCCATTAGGCTTTCTAATCTGCTCATGTAACAAACCTTTAGTCGGTGATACCCAGACCGGACAGTCTTAGCACTAGGTGAGAAAACACCCTTAAGGACTTAAACACTCGAGCAGACAAGGCCACGAAACAAAGGGTTTTTATTTATAAAATGTACCCCTTTTAGGCGTGAATACTTATGCTTCATGAGGCACAAGTACCCAGCTTAATCAGAGGATATATATATATATTTTTTCAAACTTATCTAATATCTTTTGCATAAATACAAGGCTTACTTAGGCCAAAGCACCTAGCTAATCAATAATTAGATTTGCATATATATATATATATATATATATATATATATATA
>JAVJIF010025928.1:0-53937 GCA_038442645.1 Agave tequilana
ATATATATATATATATATATATATATATATATATATATATATATATATATAATATATATATATATATATATATATATATATATATATTGAGTGTAATTAGTAGTGATCTACAAATTTGAATTTTTATGTCAACTGAGTATTTACGATATCTTAATTAACTAATTATCATATCACATACTCTTTTAGATATATACACCAGTATATCTTATATAAGAAATATCCATATGCAACAATCATGATGCACGCATATTATTCTCAATAATATCAAACATTCAATGATTCATCCAATAATTATTTTCACTTCTAACACATATTCTTAGTTCATCATATTAGATAAATTTCTTATTTTATATCTTCGATAATCGATTATCGTGTTTAACTAATTGAAATCTTTATTTGAAATCTTAACTTATTTAACATTTATAATAATTTATTCCAAACAAATGATTTAACCATCGACATGGATATACACAATTATCATAATACAATTATTAGTGGTTTACTAATTTATGACCAGATCCATGTCGCATTCTGATTATTCTTTGTACTTAGTCAATTTAGGGTTTAATTTTTTCTTTGGTGCATATTTTACAAATTACATTCGTATCATCAATTATAACATATACTACATAATAATAATAGTCACCATTGACTGAGACATTATGATTATATACTCATTCTTGAGTATAGCTAAATTCTATTTGATTAGATTGATAGACATTACTGTTATCGTTATCTCATTTCAATTCAACTACATATTGATTGTGAATTCATTAATTAATATCGGTATCAGGTGGAGATACAATTCACAAGATTAATCAGGGACTTTTCGATCTCTTGATCTATGAACCTATCACATCATATGGTATTTACTCAGTATATTCAACTCAATCGGGGGTCTCTGATATTATGTTTTTCATTGAATTAATCAGTTATTGATCAATAACTTTTATTATGTTCATTTTCAACCTTATTTCCCAATTCCATAATTAACAGTTATAACCAATATTAATCAATCAATGATTACTAGTACGGATATTAGCTAGCACCAAAATTTGTTCGGTATCACATGAAACTTAAATTTCCTTGTTAATTATTAATAGTAGAAAATTTTTATATTCCATCTTGTATCTAATCTTTGGTGAAATAGGCATTTTGATGAGACTGAGAAGAATTCATATTACTATATGAGACTCAATTGTCATTAAGCACTTACTCCTCAATATTCCCTTGATGCATAATGCTAATTAATGAGACCCGATATAACTTCGTAGAGACAAACTTTATGCTTGGCAATAACTTTGTGCTTATGACAAATTAATCTCTTTAATAGTTATGAGTTTGACTTGTGTGTTGAGTCACAATTTCATGACTCTACTAGTACTTGACCTTTACCTCAAGGGAGAATCTTAATCAAAATAGAATCTTACTACCCACCTACTCTGAACCATTTGTGATTGACATTATTTAAAACTTAAGGAAGTGCGAACCAACTCACGAACTATGATAAATTATAGATAATAGCATGAGACCACTTGAAAATTAAACAAATAATTTGTATCCTACAAGTTCATGGGGAGGGAATATGCATTATGTATGCGTAAAGACTTAGATTTCTATCTAAAACTTATAAAAGAAATATTACTAAGCAACTGAGATCTGACCCCATCTCTGTCATCAAGGCTTTCTCAGATGGTTTAAGTTGAATCTGATCTATTTGCAATCATAAGTAGAAAGCACCCCATTCTTATAGTAATATCTATGGAATAATCAGTCTCATAGAGTACTACTTCCCTTAAATTCCTTATACTTCTTCTTATTCTTATACTACACTATCATTATTATATTTTAAATGAAAACATAATGTGTATATATATACCTTGATGTTCATTAGGGTAAAAATCTATAATTTGCTCTAAAATGTAAGATATATATTATTGTATTGATGTGCTTCTCTGTGTTCGTGTCCTAAAATGGTAAGAGGGAATGCGTGAAGATCAAAGACATGATATGATAATTATCTCACATAAAGAAATAGGCTATTAGAAGTAATATGGTAGATGCAATAGGTTTTATCTATGGAGATACAGGTGAGATTCAATTGACCTAATACTGAATACACGCTCATAAATTTTATGATGGAATAATAAGAATTCATATGTTTATATTCTTTCAAAGTTCGTGTAAAGTTTACAAATTTCTCTTATGTCCATCAAATTCATAACTTAAGAATCGACTAAACTTATTGAAGTGAAACCCCATCCATCTCCTTTTTCTTTTGAGTTACATTCTCAAACTTCTAACTAGTTAAAGAACATCATGTGAAACTTTGAAAGCATGAATAACGATGTGATCGATCACTGATATTGCATATTTATCGTCACATTTTCGTATTTATTATTTAATAAACTCTACTTTAATTATCTTTTTCATTTAATTATTTGCAGGGCCTTTATTAAATGAGAAGAAAGCGAAAACGAGCCCAAAAGCCCACTAAAATTCAGATTAAATCAAAATTAAGGACTAAGGCAATTGTCAGCTGAAGATTAGAGCAAATCAGAGAGAACACCAAATAAAAATTGGTTAAGTTTGAATTTTGATGGATCCATTTCGGTTAGCTAAAGATCAACAGTGACATAGATGAATTCAAAGCCCAAACTGAAAATCTATCAGGAGATAAAGGATGTTCAAGAGATCAGAGGCTCGCGTACCCTGGATATGGCCAAGCCACATCCGGGCCGTGGAAACGCCGCAATTGCTGCATTTTTTCCACATTACAGTTGAAATACGGGGAGCATTTGCTCCCTCCTATCTTCAAACGCTCTCCCTGTTACATTTTTGCTATAATTATCTATAAATTTGGAGGGCCAGAGGAAATGATTCAGTAGAGAGCATAGGCAGGATATTCTATAGTTTACTTAGATTTTTAGTTTTCTTTTATGTAATTTTTATTTTATTTATATAACTGAGATTAGAGAAGAGTTTCAGAAGGAATGAGAGTGAAGCTTGTACTGAGGGTGACACCGTGTAAATTCTTTTTTTTTCCTTCATTATTATTTGAATCGAATCAAAGTTACGTTTTATGTTCTTCTTTCTCTTCTTCTTCTCTTACTCTTCTTCTACCAATTTTTGATGATAATCCAAATGAAACCTATAACATCGAACATGCCTTGTCATTGCAAGTGCCCTTGATGGCTTATAATGATGGATAGCCGTTTCTATTTATTTTTCTACTTTCATTTAAGTTCATAGTTTAAGTATGAGAATGGGGAAGATCTTATTTGCAAAGCATGCTCATCTTTAAGGTGAGGTAAGTCTTTCCAAGGATTTAAGATCAGTCATTAACTGGAAGAGGTAAGGAAGTTTTTTAGGTTTTCTTTCTTTCTTTTAATTTTTAGTTTAGATCACCTCAATCACCAACTATCAACTCTTTATTCTTTTATTTCTTTGTATAAACTCAATTTCTATTTTTTTCACCTTCTTAATCTACCACTTTCTTCTTAACTTAACAAAAGATTCTTTTTTCTTTTCTTTACAATAACAAGAGAAGGACGTTTAACCATCTTTACTGAACTAAAGAGAACTTACAGCTCGCTTCCATCGATAGTCCCTCCTTGTAGATCACGACCCGAATAGCCACTTGGTATAGCGGTAGTATTGAGTACCTTGCACTTTCTATTTTTAAGTTCTAAAATTCTACATTTTTGTGCAGAGGTTTAAGTCAATTAAAATTTTAGCGCTATTGCTCGAGAGGGACGGTAAGTAACTCTCTTTTTATTTACTTTATTGATTAACTTTTTTCCTGTTCTTATGCACAAGAGGGGACATCAAGAAAATCTTTGCTGCAGTGGACATATAAGTGGCCCTGAACTTTGCTCAAGAAAGTAGAGCCCAGAAGTCCTTAAATTTGCCACATTCTCGCGACAATCTGAGTAAACTACTAACCCGTATTTTTTGCAGGTTGGTTGAATGTGAAGTTTAAAGTTTCTGTAGCTATTTATTTTCTTGTTTAACTGAATGTACATACTTTTCTAACCTCAATAGTAAACTGTTGCTTGTAAATACAAAAAAATATTTAGACTTTCATTTAGGCACGTGTTTATTTCGTTACATTTTCTATTTACTATTGAAGAGTGCTAGAGTAAAGGTATGTGTGCATAGTATTTAGTATAAGGTTCATTCTTACATGAAATATTGCTTGAGTGGTACTTCTTTGCTATATACTTGTACACTGCACTAAACTAAATTATGGGTTTATCCTATAAACAAGATAAGATGGGGAAGTCATTACCCTTCCTTAGCCCACAAACAATCTCCTCACTCACTAACCTAAACTTAACATAAAATAAATAGACGTTGGCCCTAGGGACATCTTGGACTCAATAGAAGACTGACCTAAAGGAGAAGTTTGATTAGAATTTACTTTTACTAAATCGGTGTCAAAGATTGGAGATTGAGAAGCGAAACCTCGAAGAATAGTGATTTAGCATAATTAGGTCCGTTTCTTAGGCACGAATACCTCCCACTGGTCTTGCCTCTACCTGGCCGATTAACTTGTGGTCAGATTCTGCAATATACCCTCCGTGAACAGTCTAACCAGTTATGAGTCGTCTAGGTTTAAGGTCTACCCTAATTTAGGCTAAATTTTTTCTTTCTTTCTTTATTTGTTTGTTTGCTTGCTTTTTTTTTTTTGACATTTTTGTGATATGAATTATAACCACAATTATTCCCATGCATATAATGATTCATACTTCACCCCGACCTCTTTTGACTCAGATATTACCAACCCAACTTTAACCAACCAAGTAAGCCGGATTGATCTTATCCGAATAGATATATACCCCAGTCTTAATATTATGAACAGGACTAAACAATCATCACGACCTCTTTACAGAGTCAATGGGAGTACAACTCTCTCGAGTCATATGGTCAACCACCTTTCCAACACCCTGTTTCATATACCCCTTTTCCCGAACAACTAATAGAAGAACCAATTGATTAGAAAAAAAGGATGGAAGCCTTAGAATAGTTCAAACAACGAATTCAAAATATAGAATACTCAAAATCTCTTCAAATGCAAGATCCTTACTCTATTTTTCATGTCCCACAATAAGAAGAAAATACCGACTTAGAAAACAGTATGGAATCCATAATTCATTCCAAAGTGATCCATTCGATATGATGGAAGCAAGATTTAGTCGATTAGAAAACATGCGTAAGAATAAAAAAAACTGTCCCTACCCAATCTTTATTATTCCTGACACTTCTAGCCATATTGATGAAACAAAGAATCATAGTTCACCAAAAGAATCTTGAACTTGATCAATATCAACCCATTGACAAATTGAGAAGTTTTCATTTTAATGAAATTAAACTTGAACATGAATGTAACCCCGACCCATAAATTTGTGATTCAATTCCAAATTTTGAATTTATGTTGATTCCGGTATCGTTACCCAGGTTCCACCCATTTCTCGAGCCAACATTGATTCCTGTATCTATAAATTTTGAAATCGAACCATCTCTTTTGGATAGTCACATTTTATTGATGAGAAAAAAATGTGAGAATTAAATTTTGTGATTTGGACTCAACTCTTGGATCAAAACTGACTCTTGAACCCAAAGTTAATTTTCCCGAGTTAGCATTGGTTCATAAACTTTTAATTTAGAGCCAAATTATCTATTCCACAAAATCACATTCTATTATTGGATCAAAGTGTTAACCATAATGACTCAAAAGTGATACTTTTCCAAGACATGTGAAGGTAACAATTTTCATGACAAGATCTTGCATGATCCTATTCATAATGGGGATTGTAATTATGTAAATAGAAAAGAAGTCAATAAAGGTGAGTTTCGTGAACCACTACATTATTTTGATTGGGCAGCAACAATTGGCTCAATCCGACCACCACCGGAACCACCACCTTGAGGTAACATTTTTCTTTCCTTTCTGCTTTTTCATGCATTTATGCATTCATTCATACATTGAGAACAATGCATGAGATAGGTGTGGGGAAGATTCTAACATAACATAGATTTTCTTTTTATTAAAAAAATATTTTCTTAGCTTTTTAAAACTTTTTGAAAAGAAAACAATATTTTGCCCTATTTTTTGTAAGAAATTGAGTTGATTTTAAGAAATAGAAGAATCATAATTAGGATTTCTTATACTTGGTCAAAATAATATTATTTGTTTAATTTCAAGAGTTATGAAGAAAATTTGAAAAAGTAATTTAGTTTTGATTTTTACCATGATAAATATTCATACTTTATGCAATACACACTTAGGGTTCAAAAATAAAGATTCTTATGCCTTATGAAAAAAGAAAAAATATATATTATATATAAAAAAATTCTGTAATTAAGTTGGGTATTGGTGCCTCATAAAGCATAAGATTCACGCCTAAAAGTGGTCCATATAATAACAAAATCCTTAGTTTTGTGACCTTGTATGCTCGAGTCCTTAAGTCCTTAAATTGTTTTCTCACCCGGTGCCCTAAGACTGTCAGTTTGGGAGTAACTGATTAAACGCTCGTTACATGGGCAGATTAGAAATCCTAATAAAACTATGGAATAATACCACCAAAACAATAAAAAAAATAAAAAAATAAGGCAAAAGAGTTAGAAATAGAGAAATCTAAGTCAAAATTTCATCGTCATAAGAGTGCATATGACTTAGGTAAAGTAATAGACTAGATGAGAAATACAGTTTGACTCCTTACCTTGATTAATAATAAATTCTTGAATAGAGACTAAGTTTAGAAATGAAAATTTTGATTTTCTTATAACATATAGATTACTTGAACTCTTATAATAATACTTCAAATATTTTCTCTCTTTTTTAAAATGCTTTTCGAAATTACTAAAACTTTGTTTCTCTTTCTTTATGAATTTTGTGGTGTAATCTACTGAAAACTCTCACAAGAAAAACTCGTCCTTTAGGGTTAACCTAGAGGTTTAACGGCTTGTTGCACATGTAGAGTACAACAATTCCTACGAAAGTGAGTTAAACTAGATTAGCTTTGTTTCACTTTTTTTTTGTTTTGCTCGAGGACGAGCAAAAGATAGGTGTGGGGTGTGATCGGTCACTGATATTGCATATGTATTATCACATTATCATATTTATTATTTAATAAACTCTACTTTAATTATCTTTTTTGTCTAATTATTTACAGGGCCTTTACTAAAGGAAAATGAAGAGAAAACGAGCCCAAAAGCGCACTAAAGTTCAGATTAAATCAAAGTCAAGAATTAGGACAATTATCAGCTGAAGATTAGAGCAAATCAGAAAGATAATACCAAATAAAAACTGATTAAATTCAGATTTTGATGGATCTATTTCGGTTAGCTGAAGATTAACAGTGATATAGATGAATTCAGAGCCCAAACTGAATATCTATCAGGAGATAAATGATGTTCGAGAGATCAGAGGCTCGTGCACCCTGGATGTGGCCACATTCAGGCCACAAAAGTGCTATAAATACTGTGTTTTTGCTGCAATAGAGTTGAGATACGGGGAGCGTTTTCTCCCTATCTTCAGATGCTCTCTTTCATTATATTTTTGCAATAAATATCTGCAAATCTGGAGGGCCAGAGGAAATAATTTAGCAGAAAGCATAGGCTAAGCTATTTTATAGTTTATAACTTAGGTTTTTAATTTTTTTATGTAATTTTTATTCTATTTATGTAACTGAGATTAGAGAAGAGTTTCGTGAAGGAATGAGAGAGAAGTTTGTACTGAGAATGACACCAATGTAAGTTCTTTTTTTCTTTCATTATTATTTGAATCGAATCAAAGTTACATTTTGATGTTCTTCTTTCTCTTCTTCTTCTCTTACTCTTCTTCTACTGGTTTTTGATGATAATCCAAATGAAACCTATAGCATCGAACATGCCTTGCCATTATAAGTGCTTTTGATGACTTATGGTGATGGATAGCCATTTCTATTTATTTTTTCTTTCATTTAAGTTCACAGTTTAAGTCTGAGAATGGGAAAGATCCTATTTGCCATGCTTTGCTCGCCTTCAAGGTGAGGTAAGTCTTTGCCAAGGATTCAAAGTAAGTCATCAACTAGAAGAGGTAAGTAAGTTCTTTTATGTTTTCTTTCTTTCTTTTAATTTTTAGATTAGATCATCTCCATCACCAACTATCAACTCTTTATTCTTTTTATTTCTTTGTATAAACTCATTTTTTATTTTCTCCGCCATCTGAATTTACCACTTTCTTCTTAACACAACAAAAGTATCTTTTTTCTTTCTCTTTACAATAACAAGAGAAGAACTTTTAACTATCTTTAGTGAACTAAAGAGAACTTACAACACGCTTTCATTGCTAGTCCCTCCTTGTGGATTATGACTTATATAACCACTTGTTATAGCGGTAGTATTGAGTACCTTGCACTTTCTATTTTAAGTTCTAAAATTCTATATTTTTGTGCACAGGTTTAGCTCAATCACGATGCCAAAGGATCAAAGTTACATTACTATCTATTATTACAAAGACTTGCAAACCTGATAATTTTTCTTAACTGTCATTGAACATGAGCATGACTATGACACTCTTTAAACACTAGCAGAATAACCACACCATTTATTTCCTAAATTCATATCTATATCAATATACAATCGACATTTTTCACACTTTAATGCATCATCAAACTAAACTAGTGATGCATTTTAATTAATCATTTAATTTTAATAAAGAAAAATATGATCATAACAAGTCACAAGACTACACCGCACAACCCAAATAATTTCTAACCTTCCACAAACAAACCCATCAATATTCAGTTAGACTAGAGATGCATTTATCACAATTCAGTGAAGAAATAAATTGAATTAATTATCTATTTCAGTGAATAAAAGTATGATCCCATCAAGTGACAACCAAATCATAACTAGTTAATAAAATCCCATCTTTTCACAATAGGTTCATGGAAATTCAATTTTGATCACAAATCCACTCACAATTAATGATACCAAGCTCAAGGAGTTGATAAGAGATGAAGATCTCAGAAGAGGGGAACCCACTCACCTTTTCGATAGTGAGAACTAGTGCTACCCGCCGCGCTCGTCACCGGCCTGCAGGTCGCCGCCCCTACCAGCCTTCTTTGTCGCATTTGTTGCGGCTGTTGGTGCTATCGCAGGCACACCAGACAGGGGGCAGAGAGAGGTGGAGAGTGATTTGGGTGGGGGTTTATTGCCGATCGCCTAAAGAGAAGAGGAACAAGGAGGAGAGATAGAGAGGAGAAAAAGGAATTTTTGACGGTTCTTAATTTGTGGAAAATGAGAGGGATAGCTAGGAAATTGATCTCAATTTCTTGAGAATTTTTGGGTTATTTTTTATAGGTTTCATTCAGTTGAAATGAAGTATAAAATGAGAGGGATAGGGGAAATAATTATCTCCCTTTGCACAATACCCCTCATATATATGCATATTACCTATGGTTATAACTTCTCTATTTCTCTTATCATTATTGACACTTCAAAACTACAAAATTTCAAGTAGCTCTTCAGCTAGTTGTATAACATCTAACCTGTCGACACTTCTAAAAGATAAGTCGCGGACAGTTTGCTAATCAGTTCACGCTTTGTCAGGTTTGCATCAATCCATGATGGATAGATTAGTCATCTAGACCCTACCGAATTCAACTAAGTGTAAAGAGGGTCAAACACACCTTTAAACAGGCTTAAATAAGGCTAAAAGGTCATCATTTCAGTCTAATGGGCTAACTTGCCACAAGCTTAGCTTCGCTGAATAGGCAACGCTGTAGTCTATTGACCTTTTCAAATCTCTTGAGTAGGACTATAGGCTTACACCCCACTAACTTAGTGGGGTAGAATGCCTCTTTTAATGGCCGGTTATAACGATTAATGTCTCTCATTACGAGAACATAATCAAGGGGACCGTAACTCCTTAAAACTAGCGACTATCGGCTAGCTTCGCCAGAAGGTAGCGTAGCCTCACCGAAGGTTACTTTAGCCTCGCCGGACATGTGTTAAGAACTATTTTCAGTCTCGTTTAACAACTTTCACCTGAGTTCTCTCCCACTCACTTAGTGGTATTGACTACTTTTTTTAATAGGCAATTACACCCATTAAAATCCCTCATGAAGAGGAGATAATCAAGGAGATAATGACTCTCATAAGCCAACGACTGTTGGCTAGCCTCGCCGAAAGTTATTCTAGCCTCGCTGGATAGGTGTTCTAGGCTATTTGTTGATTTCTAGGGGATGCTTACTTCTATTGAGCTTATAAATAGACCACCGTAGGCTAAGGCAAGAAGAGGAAGAGAGAAGGTGGAGAAGAAGAGAGAAAAAGTGGCATACACAGAGCCAACACACACGAGAGGTAAAGAAGAAGTTACTTTTTGCTTTCCAAGAGCACATGGAGAATCCTTCCCTCATCCTCAAGGATTAATATAGGGTTCCAACACCCTAATCCTTCAACTTCAAGAAATTTCTCGAACCAGTCGAAAAGAAATTCCTAGCGATAGATTTGAATCTTGTTAGTCGCATTGTCAAAGAGACAAAGTAATCACGCGCTGATCGGACTCTTATCGACACACTTCTCTAGAATTAATTTTTGTTGAAGATTCTTACTTGTAATTTTCTGTTTAAATTACTCCCTGAACCTTTGAAAAAGCAAAAAGCTTTTAACTTGAGAGTGCTCAGATTAATATCTCAGAAACAGCCTCCCTCCCATTCATAGCTCTTGAAGCTATTTATAGGGGGTCTTAGGGTATAATTGTCCCCTAGAATTCCTCCATAAGGGGGAGTAACTCTCCTATTACGTAGGGAGTTAATTGATTCAGAAATAAGGGTCAGTTATAATAGAAATACGGGTCTCACGCTGGACGTGAACCTCTCGTTATTGTGTGGATGCAATAATTTGAATTTGCGTCTCAATCAAAACATTGAGTTGCTCAGACCCATGCGAGAAATGAGACGTGGCATTGTATAGCCCACGTGAGACGTGGAATTGCTCAAACTTGCATTTGAAGTGAGCGCGTAGTTGCTCAGACCCGCGTGAGACGCGGAGTTGCTCAGATCCATGTGAGACAATGAGTTATTCAGACTCGCATTTTGAAGTCCGCATTTGCCCATGGAGGTGAGGTTCGCATTTTAATCGAAACGTGACTTTCGCGTTGGAGTGAGGTCCATATCCGAGGACTTGTGTCTAATGATCTTTAGACAACCTACAGATACATGTATCATAAATTTAAATTATATATCTTGTTTCTATCATGCATCTTATAGCTTATGTATTAACAAAATATTTGTTAAATCAATACAAATATTTAAAAATGAGTTTGATTTCAAAAACTTTCTGAAAAGTGTGTTTGAGGCTTGGTCGGTCGACGGGCTAGTTGGTCAGACATCAGGGTTGTTATAGGTGACTGCCTGTGCATGTTGTGCACGTCTATCGAATGACCAACTGGTCAACCGGCAAACCTAGCGGTCGACCAGATGGTCGACCGACTATCACACCCATGTCTCAATTTGGAATGACCGATCGAGCGGTCGAACGATGCCTAACAGCTAGTTCAAAGTTTTGAACTATCGGTCTACCGATGTTCTGGTAGAGCTACAATAATAGCTAGTTTTCAAAATCTGAGATTTTTAACTAATTCTTCAACGGGTATTTTTACTCCTTTTGGACTTAATCTCCCTCCTAATCACATGATAGGCTCTTCTAACAGTATTTATCACTTGCCTATATATATGGCTCATTAGGAGAGAATTAAAGAATCTAAAGTCTGAAAATATTTTTGAAAAATAAAGTTTATTCAAAAGAGAAAATTTCTAGCTTTCAAGCTTCAAGTGCTCTCATTTTCAAATCAATTTCTGCTAATTTTTAGCTCTTAAATTCATTCATTTCAACTGATTTTTTCTCTCTCACAAACTTCTTGAGCTTTACTCCTCATTCGATAATATAGGAAGTTGTAAAAGAGAGTGTTTGTGATCTTTATGGTCACCAAGAGCTTGTTAACCTCATTGACCTTGTGCTACTTCTTTTGTAGAGGATTGGGAGATGGAGTTGTGTATTCCGATCTTGTATAGACCATTATAGTTCCTTTGTGGAGGCTCCTTTGCAGAAAGATCCTTAGTAGATAGTAAAATCCTTCACGCGGTAAAGGCGGGGACGTAGAGCTTTGTGCTTGAATCTCGAAATAAGTCTTTTGTGTTTGCGACTGTCTTTTCTCTTGTTCTTACTCTATTGCTATTTCTTGCACTCTTCTTTTGTATTTTTCTTTTGTATTTTTTATTCATTAGTTGCATCATATTTATCATTCTTAGTTATCAGTTTCACTCATTTCAACAAGAAGACAATTAAGTACCTCTACTCCTAATCTAAAGAAATATAAAGAAAAAGTTTTAGAGCTCTTCACAGGAAATCCGACTTCACTTTTAATTTTGAGTTGACCGTTTGCATCATAATTTAAATTCCGCATTGTTTGCCATTAGATTAGCATTACATCAATTCACCCCCTCTAGGTATACTTTCAGTTGGTATTAAAGGTTTGGACTCAAGTTTTGATTTAACCACGTTAGAGAGATCTTTTTGCGAATCATTTCATTTGCATTATCACTTAGCTTTCCACACTAGCTTACATGGCCCCAGGTATTAAGACTCCACCCAAGTTTGATGGCTTTAACTTTCCCATACCCATACGGGAAAGTTAAGATGATCGTGTTCTTGCAATTCTTAGGAAGCCAGATTGCAAAGGCGATGACCAAACCATTTACTGTACCCGATGGAGATGAAGATACATGATCCAAAATTGCCACCAAAGAATTTGATCTCAATACAAAATCTCACTATGCATTGCTTCAAGCCTTGAATGATGATGACATTGTTTGGGTAATGTATTGCAAATCCATTTATGAGATTTGGTCACACTTAATAGTCACACATGAGGGGACATCACACATCAAGAGAGCGAAGATTGATCTCTTGCATTCTTAATATGAGAATTTTACTATAAAAGAAAATGAATTTATTGATGACATAATCGCAAAGTTTACTAAAATCACAAATAGTCTTGATTATTTAGGTGATGTTATTAATAATGATAAAAAAGTGAGGAAGATCATTCGCGCTCCTCCACAATCATGGGAAGTCAAAGCCACAATATTAAGAAGCTCAATGACAAAGAAGAGATGGAGCTCATTGATCTTATTGATAACCTCGAGACCTATGAGATGGATAGAAAAGTAAGAGAGGTGAAGATACCTCTAAAGAAAAATTTACTAGCTTTCAAGTCCGCACCTACCATTGCCGATGATGAAGATGATGACCAAGATTATGATGAAGATTTATCCCTTCTTGTGAAGAATGTTGAAAGGATGTACAACAAAGCTAAATTTAACAATGTAATAAGATGGCAAGAGAAAGAGGATAAGAAGATTGTTTGCTATAATTGTTGGAAACCTAAAATCGTTGCCGATTTTCCAGAGACCAAAAGCAAACTCGACCTCCAAGAAGCCCTACAAAAAGAAGACCTTGAAAGCTATATGGGACTCAGAGAGCGAATTTGAAAATGTGTACACAGCTAATGTGTGTTTTATGGCTAATGAGAACACACCCAAGGTAACATCCAATCTTGTCTTAATGAATGTAAATTATTAATGAATGAATTGGGTGAAACTTTTGAAGAACTTTCAAACAACTATGATTTTCTTAAAAGAAGTATTTAAAAAGTTAAAAGGAAAATGAATTTTTTCAAAATAAATTAGTTCTTATTTCTAAAGAAAAAGAAAATTTATCATTCACTCTTGAAAAGACACAAAAGGACTTTGATATACATAAAATCTCTTGCAAAGCAAAATTTTTCATTGTTGATGAAAATGAGATTTTTATCTTAAAAAATAAAATTAATACTTTGAACAATATTTTAAAAAATTGGGAGTTTGACAAAGTTAAATTAGAAGCTATGTTTCCTAAGAGCAAAACTCAAAGGAAACCACACCCTCCTCATGTTTCACATGCTCACACACAACATCTTGCACCACATGCCACACACACTTCACATACTCATACTACACATGCTTATCATGCTCACACACATCATATATTTTTATATGCTAAAGTGTACTCATGCACCTATTGTGGCCACAAAGGTCATTTGGTCAAGTTTTGTTATGATAGACTTGATGTTTCAAATGATCATGTTTGAGTTCGTAAGACTAACACTCTACGACCCAAATAAATTTGGGTACCAAAGTCAACATATTATCAATTGATATAGGTACGCACAAAGGATCCAAGATGAAGGGAGCAGTGATATCTTGATAGTAGTTGTTCAAGGCACATGATATGGGACATCAACAATTTTGCAATGCTATCAGATATCATGAAGGTGGCACTGTCACCTTCGGAGAGGATTCAAAGGGTAAAATTATTGGTAAAGGTAATATCAAAATTAGCTCATCTCCTTTAGTTGAGAATGTTATTTTGGTTGAAAGTCTCAAGCACAATCTCTTAAGCATTAGCCAACTTTATGATAAAAGTTTTAAAGTTGTTCTTGATGATTTCACTTGTGATATATTAGGCAAGAAATAAATGCTTATATTCTTTCTGATTTTTGTGAAATAATATTTACATGATTGATATGTTGAATTTACATTGCATGTCATTTGTTTAAATATTTTTAATAAAGATTTTTGGTTATGACATAGGAGACTCGGCCATATTTCGTTTGACCATCTATCTCGAATTAATTTTGAGAAATCGGTGAAAGGTATTCCTTATTTGAAGTCTGAAAAGGATCGCATTTGTGATGCGTGCCAACTTGAAAAACAAACCAAGTTCTCTTTCAAAACATTCAAGGATATTATACATCTAGGCCATTAGAGTTAATCCACATGGATTTGTTTGGTCCAACTAAAACCAAAAGTCTTTGTGGTAACCATTTCATTTTTGTTCTTGTTGATGATTTCTCAAAATATACGTGGGTTTTCTTTTTAGAAACTAAAGATGAAGCATTCTCGTATTTTCATATTTTTAGAAAAGGAGTTGAAAAAGGAAAGGATTTTTTGATTTTACGCATAAGGAGTGATAGAGGTGGTGAATTCATTAACCATTCTTTTATCACCTATTATGAAGAAAATGAAATTAAACATGAGTTGTCTTGTCCTAGAACTTCACAACAAATGGAGTCATCGAAAAACAGAATCACACTCTTTAAGAAATGGTTAGGATAGTGATTAGTGAATACGGACTCACTCAATATCTATAGCTGAGACCGTAAGCACTTTTTGTTACATATCCAATAGAGTTTATTTTTGTAAAAACACTTCTAAAACCCCTTTTGAAATCTTATTTGAGAAAACAAAATGTTTCATATTTTAGAATTTTTGGTTGTAAATGTTTTTTTATTGAACATTAAAAATAGTTTAGGTAAAATTGACGCCATGCCTTATGAAGCTATATTTGTTGGATATTCACACACTAGTAAGGCCTATAAAATTTTCAATAGGTCAACTATGACTATTGAAGAGTCTAGACATGTCACGTTAGAGGAATCTAATGCTCTTGTGAAGAATATTGTAGAGTTGGTTCAGAGGCCTTTCACCCTAGTTTTGATGATGGTTAACTTATGAAGTTATATATCTAATGATCTTGTGTTTACTGAGTTTCAGATATAGATCAAGATTATTGTTGGTATTTAGCTTCAACAAGACGTGAAGTCAAGTTTCGAAGCTATCACAAGTTGATTCAAGAACTCATGCCAAAAGATCGCATCAAGTACTCAAGAGGAGTCAAGTTCATTTGGATCAAACTTGAATCGAGTCAACCTAGAGAAGAAGATCTATAAGAAGACTTTGATGTAGGCTTACTTGTTTGTTTAGTGTTTAGATCTTTTGTAAGGATAGTTTAATTTTAAATTGCTCAAGTATACACACAAGTTTATAGTTTGGTTTTTGTTGTAACCAGTTTAGTTTTAAAAAGTTCAAGTCTACATTTTTTATATCTGCTCACTCTTGGTTACACTTTGTGTGTTTGCAATTTTGTTTTAAATTTCACATTATTTACTTTAGATTAGCACTACACCTATTCACCCCCCTCTAGGTGCAGTTTCATTTGGTATTAGAGCTAGCGCTCTTGATATTTGATTTAACCACCTAGGAGTGTGATCCTTGACTTGCTAATCTAGTATTTGTTTTACACACATTCATTACACTCATGGATTATCTTTCTCTACCCATGTATGATGCATCTAACATTGATATATGAAAGTTTAAGATGAGTGCATATCTTAAAGTACTAGAATTGCATGTTTATCTTACCACTACCAGAAATCATATGTTGGTAATGACAAGTACCTAGAGGCTAGTGCACAGGCCATAAATGCACTTAAGCACACACTTAGCGAAAACATTTTTTTGATTTCGCATTGTGATTCTGCTTTTACAGTGTGGAGCACATTGACCTCTCTCAAGAAACAGCCTTCAAACTATTTGGAGAGAGAACCTATTAGAGATGAGTTCGAGCAAACGTGCTATATGGTTCAAGAGAATGACTCCCTTGAGGTAACTTTGAAATCTCATCTTGATGTTTATGTTAACTCTTCCGATGATCATGATAGTAGTATGGATACTCATTCTTTAAATGAAGAGCTTTCTGAGTTTTGTGAAAACTTGCTTTCGAAATATAAGATTTTGAAAAATAAGAGCTTTGATTTAAAGAAAGAAAATGAAATATTATTTCTAAGCTTGACTTGGTATTTAAAGAAAAGGTTGAGATTTTAAATGAAAAGGATTCATTGAAAGCTCAATTTGATCTTGTTTAAAAGAAAATAAAATTTTAAAAAATAAAAATAATTTTGATCACGATTTGAAGAAAAATAAGGTTTTGTCTTCAAAACTTGATTTTGTTTTAAAAAAGAATGATTCTTTAAAAACCAGGTTGTTTTAATTTCTAAAGAATTAAAATGTATTTCTTTAGAAAAAGATTCTTTGAAAAATGATTTTGCTTCTCATATTTGTATGCTTCTATTGCATCATATTCTAGTCATATGAATTTTATTTCATATGCATGCTCCACATCTTTTTCTAATATTGAAAATGATATATGTATGTTGAAGAAGAGTGTAGATTGTTTAGGCTCTACTTTGAGCCAATGTGCCATGAACCACGCAAAATTGGAATTCATGTTCCAAAAAAAATATGCTCCACTTATGCATGCAAACCATTCATGGCAAACACATGCTCATCATACTCACACATTCGGTATGCTAGTGTGTACACTTGTACAAATTGTAGCCGTACATGCCACCTTATAAAATTTTGTTATGATAGATAAATGTTATAATTTTGTAAGTAAAATTGTTTGGGTTAGAAAAGGTGCTAAACCCAAGAACCCAAGAAAGTTTAGGTACCAAAATCACTCCTATTTCTTTTGATGTAGGTGTGGGCTTTCACAAGATGTGAGAGACTTGGTGCCTTGGTGGTGGGGGCATTTGAGCTAAATAAACACTAACTAGGATGCATCACTATCAAGGAGATTTGGTGGGAGGACCACCATATTTGGAGAAGTGGAGATTAGTTCAATTGATTTTGGTAACTATCTCTATCTTTTATTTTATTTTTTTAGCATATCATATTTATATTTGTATATGCTTTTAATTAAATAGTTTTAGTATGTCATTGGTTTCCATACTCATTATGTTAAATGCAATGCTTATTAGACTTGTGATATACATAGATAGTATTTGAGATACACCCATTTTTATATGAATTCATATTGTTGTGTTCTCACTATTATTCAACTATGGTGTATATTCTAGTGTTAATAATACTTACATTTACACTAATGATCATATTGTTTCATCTTCGATGTTTTATTTTTTTTGTGCGTATCATGTTTTGACTACATGTTTAGATGTAATTCTCATTAAAATTTGCATTTATTTATACTTATGCAATTAGTGAGCTACACTCGATTCTTATATTTGGATACCTTATTGCTCATGTGTACTCATTATATGTACTTGTATAACCAAGTTTTGATGATTCTTGCATTCATACTTGTACTCCTTCACTTGTTTTATATCACTCATGTACATGTCTTTATGAAAATATTTTAGCTTCATGTATGTGTAGATTTTGTCTAAACTACTTGATACACATATTCTTCTTGAGTCACTTATATTAGATGTCATATATTCTATGTGGACTCATTTCATATTTGAATAAATATATGCTTTAGTTCAGATAAAAAATACATATGCCTTAAAGTTTTGCTTTAACATACTAAATATATTTCATGTTTATGAAAATAAAAATTTCATATGTTTTGATAATTTAAGCTTCATTGTCTTATCTCCATGAATATATTTATTATATTATTTTTGTGCACTCTACATCATTTGTTTACTCATGATTTTTTATTCATAAGTATATATGTGCTTCATTGATCTTTGAGGGTCAATTATCATGTATATATCATATTTTCATGGGATATATATATTTTTTGTTTCTTCCTTGAAGGATTTCGTACTAATTTTTAAAATTATTTTAAACTAGTTCTTTATTCTTCAATTGGTAGTGTTTTCAATCTATGCTCAAATTATCTTCAAAAATTATTTTTGAAAACTTCTATCTTATAAGGGCGGCTGTTGGGCGACCATGCCTTGTATGCTAATATTGTATATCTTTTTAAACATGTGCATAATAGGGGAGATGTTATGAGTTATAAATGATTCTTATGATACTTCATTTTTGTATACTTATATTTTTATATATGTATGCATCATATTTCGATTGGTATTTAAATTGATCATACATACATATATATGATTTCTTGTACTAGATACAATATTTATACATATATGTTTTGTAGCACAAATTATTTTATGCTAAGTTTGATTTATTCCAAATGTTAATTGGTATCTTTTACAAGCTTATGTATTGATTTTGTGTGATAATTCAAAAGGGAGAGAAAAATTCTTAGTTTTATTTTCAATTGGTATCTTACTCTTACTCTTTCTGAAAAAATATTTTGTTTTAAAAATGCTTATATTTTCATATTGGTATCAATTGTTTACAGTTGGTATTTATATTACAAAATAGTATAAATTTAAAAAGATTTATATTATATATATTTACTTTCAATTGGTATAGTTTTATATGATATCCATGTTGTTTTTCAATTGGTATATTTTTTGTATCAAAATATTTTTTTTAGTTTTCACTTTAAATTGGTATATGTTTTTATTTTCTATTGGTATATATTTTAAATTGGTCTTTTGTCCCTTTGTTGATAATTGATAAAAAAAAGGGAGAAAGATTAGTTTATATATGCATGTTTGAATGATTTAGTGTTTATACATGCTTATATGTTTTATGCATATTCACATGCATATATTTTATGGTTTTGATATCTAGAGTTCTTATTGCATATCCATTCAATTGATATCAGAGTATTAATATATATGCATGTTTATATGTGCTTATGCATATATATGTTTTTATGTTTAGGTGCTTAATTGATATCTATATGTTTATGCTATGCATGAGTTAAGGCGGAGCTTCTATGAAGCTTATCTTTAATCCATGTATATATAACCTCATAAGTTTTGTCATCATCAAAAGGGGGATTATTGGCCCAGAGGCCTTTCACCTAAGTTTTGATGATGACTAACTTATAAAGTTATGTTTCTAATGATCTATTGTTTACTAAGTATTAGATATAGATCAAGATTATTGTTGGTATTTAATTTCAACAAAGACGAGAAGTCAAGTTTCAAAGCAATCACAAGTTAATTCAGAGTTCATGACTAAAGATCGCATCAAGTACTCAAGAGGAGTCAAGCTCATTTGGAACAAGTTTGAATCGAGTCAACTTGAAGAAGAAGATCTATAAGAAGACTTTGATCTAAGTTTGCTTGTTTGTTTAGTGTTTAGATCTTTTGTAAGGATAATTTAGTTTTGAATTGCTCAAGTACGCGAGCGCGCGCGCGCACACACAAGTTTATAGTTTTGATTTTTCAGTTTAACCGTTTTAGTTTTAAAAAGTTCAAGTTTACATGTTTTATATCTGCATAGAATAAGTTTCATGGTTTATATATGTGTTGGATTCTATCTACATTGTTAGAGCTTTACTTAGAAAAACTTATTTCTATGTGTTTTAGTTTATGATGTATATAGTTTTAAGGCTTTAATATATCAAGTAATCATCTTTTAGTTTCATTAATAGATTTCATCAAAAGAAATTTTACATAGTTGATATGTATATTAGATTTCATCCTTATACATTAAAGGTTTATATATGCTTAGAAAAACTTATTTTGATGTATCTAGTCATATATTTAAGTTTTGTTTTTATCAAAACTTATTTTGGAATTTATTGTCTAAAATATAGTATATATCGTTTACCATGTGTATTGGATTATATCCATACACATCATGCTTTAAAAGTGCTTCAATAACTTATTTTTGTACATATACTAGTTTAAGGAAAAATCGATTTTCCATTTTAAAGTTTAATTTTCAGAAAATACAGCTTTTGGTTTATGCTTAAATTTATATACCTCAAAAATAGTTCAAATTGTTTGTAATATGACTTGATCTTTGATCAAACATATTTGTATTCAAATACTTACATGAACTTATTCTTATAGATTTTATAAGATTTTATGGGACTTCAATATTTAAAAGATCACATTTTTCATCCTATAAACCCAGTTTTTGGGACGCTGGTCGTCGACCGACTGGTCGACCTTTCAGTCGACCGATGTGCACAAGGACGTGCGCAAGCCCATTGCTTTAGAGCCGGTCGACCTTTTGGTCGACCAACTGGATCAACCCATCTCTCGGGTTGGTCCCGGTCAACCGAGCGGTCGACCGATAGGCCTTTTCCTTGGGAGCGGTCGACCGATAATCCTAACGATCAAAAAATGACCGTTAGCTGGTCTTTCGGACGGTCGACCAATAGGCCTGTCTGGCCTGCTTTTGACCCCAATATCTAGTTTTTGGAGACCCTATAAATATGGGTTCTCTTGGCCAGTTTTGTACAAGATTTTCAAGAGCCAATTTTCTATCTTCTACAGAGTTTTTAACAAGTTTTCAAAATAATTTTTTGTGCTTCAATTACATATCTTTAATTTGTTTCAAAGTTTTAGAAAATCAAAAAAGAACAAGTTTTGAGAATCTAGTTTTGTTCTTCAATTTTGTAATCTGTCAAGAAGTTTTTTCTAAGTGTTTTTTTTGTATTTTCTTTTCTAAAAGTTTTGTGCGCTCACATACTTGAGATTTTCATTGCAAATCTATCCTTTAGGATCTTGTATTGTGAGAGATTTTTGTTGTGATCTTTTGAAATCACCAAGTGTTATTTGTGATTTTTGTGATCTCCAAGTTGTATTTTTCTCTTTACTTTGTGTCTACCCTCTTGTGTAGTGGTGTGAGAGTTAGAGTTGTGTACTTCTCATTTTGTAAGTTGCAATTCCTCGATAGAGATCCCTTTATGGAAGGTCCTTGGTGAACATAGTGGAAATCCCTCTATGTGAAGGCGGGGACGTAAAGCAGTAGTTCGAACCTCGAAACATATCTACGTGTTTGCGTTTGAATCTTTCTCTCAACTCTCTCTATATCTTGCATTATTAATATTGCTCATACATATACATACTTGATATTGTTTGTGTGCTCATACTTGTGTTGAGCCAAGAGAGCTATTGAAGCACCTCAACTCATAATTCAGAAGAATAGTGAAGAGAAGTTCCAGAGCCCTTCACGGGGAATTCAGACTCACTCTCGGTTACACTTTATGTGTTTGCAATTTTGTTTTAAATCTCACATTATTTGTCTTAGATTAGCATTACACATATTCATCCCCTCTAGACGTACTTTCGGGGCTGTTTGGTTAAGGGTGGAAGTGAGAAAGTGAGGAAGTAGTAATAGTTTTCTTTGAAACTTGAGAATTAGTTAGTGAGTTTTTCGTATTTGGATGTTGTTAGGAAGTGTGATTTGAAAAATGTTATGTCTTTTCCGGTATTTGGATGGTAATGTGAAAGTGAAAGTGAAAAAGTTGACCACAAAGTTGAACGCAAATAATATTAAAATAAAAATTATTAAGAAAAATAAAATTAGATTATAATTAGAATGTAAGTGAGATTTGCATGACCACAAAATTAACTGTTTTGAGCTACAACTTATTACAAATGAGATTTACATGACCACAAAATTAACTTTAGCACCCTGGAAGTGGAGAAGTAATTGTGTAAAAGAAAAAAGAGAAGGAAAAAGGTTTTCTCATTTTCTTTTTTTGGTGTTTGGATAGATAGGAAAATGAGCAATTATACTTCCATGTTTCCTTACTTCCACCCACTTCCTTGCAACCAAACACCCCTTCATGTAGAAATAGATTCCTTAAGTGAAGACATGAAAAAATATCACTGAGGGACTCACCAATGCAAGAAGAAGACAAACTAAAAGATAATGAATATGGTTAAGTTCAAGAAGTTAAAGTGGAGCTAACTCAACCACTTTTAAAGGATTGGAGATATGCTACAAATCATCCCAAAGATCTCATCATAGGTGATGTATCTAAGGGGTAAGTACCCACTCTAAACTCCATGATATTTGTGGCCATTCAACATTCATTTCTCATATTGAGCCAAGAACACCCTCGAAGTCGAGGGCGACTCATATTGGTTGCTTGCAATGCAAGAAAAGCTAAATCAATTTGAGCATAACTAAGTTTGGCATCTTTTCTTTGGCCCCATGATAGGCCAACCATTGCACTAAATGGATTTTAGGAATAAGTTAGATGAGTTGGGCAATGTTATTAGGAATAAAGCTAGATTAGTGGCCCAAGACTACACCCAAATTGAAGATATTGATTTTGAGAAAACCTTTGTACCCGTAGCACGACTTGAAACCATTCAGATGATACTTGCCTTTACTTCTTTCAAGATTTTAGACTTTTTCAAATGGATATTGAAAGTGTATTTTTGAATGATTTTATTGAAGAGAAGGTGTATGTTGAACAACCCCCGGGTTTGTTGATCCTACACGTCCAAATTTTGTTCTTAAACTTGATAAGGCTTTATAAGATTTAAAATAATCTCCAAGAGCTTGGTATGAAAGATTTTAAAGTTTTATTGTTTTATATGATTTTGTTAAAGGCAAAGTTGACACTATCTAGTTTACAAGCATGTAGAAAATGATATAATTATGCAAATATATGTTAATGATATCATTTTTAGATCTACTAATCAAAGTTTGGTAAGGATTTTGAATCTTGCATAAAAAAAGAGTTTTAAATGAGTATGATGGGAGAGCACAACTACTTTTTTGGACTTCAAATCAAGCAAAAGAGCGATGAAATTTTCATCAGTAAGTTACATACAAAAGAGAACTTATCAAGAAGTTTGGGCTTGAAGATGCAAGGATTAGTAAGACACCCATGGCTACCACTGCTAAGCTTGATAAGGATGAACAAGGTAAAAACATTGACATTAAGCTCTATCGTAATATTATTGGTAGCTTACTTTATTTGACGGCTAGTAGCCTGGATATAATGTTTAGTATATATCTATGTGCTAAATTCCAATCTTATTCTAAAAAGTCTCACTTAATTACGGTAAAACACATTATTAGATATCTTAAGGATACTATTGGAATGGACTTGTGGTATCTGAAGACCAGATAATTCTCAATGACGAGTTTTTTGGATGCCGACTATGCCGGTTGTAGAGTGGATAGGAAAGCATTAGTGAACTTGTCAATTTCTAGGAAATTGTCTTGTTTTATGGTCTTTCAGGAAATAAATTTCGTAACTCTCTCAATCGCCGAGGCGGAATATGTTGCGGCCGGAGCTTGTTGTGCTCAAGACATTTGGATGAAATATACTCTCCTTAATTATGACTTCCATTATGACTGTTTGACACGGAAAAGGGTGGCTGGTGTAACGTTTCCTTGAATCAGATGAAAAAATTACAGCCGGCTTAATCTTCCGGTTATAAGGGAGGGGGAATATTGAATCTTGAATTCCCCCTTTGTTTAGTGCTGGGTACTTCGGGTGGCGGTGGAGAGTGAATCTTGTTCTCCGTTGACCGGATGACTGTTTGGACCGTCGGGGATCTTCTCTTCGGTCGGTAGAGGGAGTAACTCAGCTCCGTCTACCAAAACTCTAGAAGAGGAGGTAGGCGAAGAGCGGCTAGTACTCAGTAAGCTCGCTGAAGGGTTTTCTCTCTCTCTGTCGATGATCTCTCCTTTTTTTCTCGGAATCTCTCTTTTGCCCGATAATCGTCGTCCTCGTCAATAGTGACGGGACTATTTATAGGGTTTTTAGGGGGTGATCGTGCCCCCTAAAAGTGCTCCACGATGAGGGCCAACTTCCCCGCTACATGGGCGGTGGATGGCGCCATAATCGGGGTGGTTACAACCAAGGTGGGGGCACCTTGTTGCTGAGACGCGGGCGTTGAGCCAACGCGCCTTGATGCTGAGACGCGGGCGTTGAGCCAACGCGCCTTGATGCTGAGACGCGGGCTATCTCTCGCGTCTTGATTGTCACATTTAGCCTTGCGCCTGGATCTTGGATCTCTGTGTTTTGGTGGCTTGTTTTGGTGATTTTTAGACAGCCTACAGAACCCCCTCCAAAGTTTTCGACATTCCGCAGTTAACTGGGACGGATTTCGAAATACTTTGGACTCTAGCTGAGTTCGCCTTCATGACTAGACTGTTGATGCTCCGGGTTTGATCTTATCTGGATTTGGTCTTCGTGAGCGTACTGTTGAACTCTTTGAAGCCCCCAGAGTTGATCATGTTGAGTGTTTAGATGCACAGTCTAAACCTTCCCGATTACTTTTAGTCTGTCACTGGCGCGTTTTAAGCCAGGAGTGGTGGGTCGTCTGCTTGCGTCAGTGTACTGTTGAACTGATTTTGCAGAAGCAGGAGGCCAAACGCAGGTTCTTTTTCAAAAAGCAGAGATGGTACTGCTGTAAAGGCGCGATTTCTGTAACGTGCGTCCTTTGGCAATGGAGACGTGACTGATCTTCAGAAGGCAGACGCGATATTTGGCCAGACTGGAAGGACGCGAATTTCTTAGAGAGACGCGACCTTCCAAATGCATTCATGGAGAGGCTGACGTGGCATGTCCATCGAGGAGGTGCGTTCTTTGGGCGCGAATTCTGTGCCATGTCATGATTACGCCGCCAGCTGGCCTAGGGAACCGGCGAAATTTCGCCTTTTGGCGCGCGGATTTCCTGGTTCATTAAATGAACTGCTCCACGTGTCGACTGCTGACTCGAGGCGGGGTTGCGACGCATGATCTTCTCCGTTCAGAAACGATTCTGTTACACGCGTCAAGCGGCGACTCGCTGCAGCGTCTACCGGGCCACACGCCGCGTATCTTCGCGAATCCCTGTGCCTATAAAGGCAACAGTTGGAGAGATGCATCTTCTTCTCCGAACGCGCTTACTCAGAGATTTAAGAGAGTTCTTCTTCTCCATTACTGCTCATCTTCTTCATTGACCTCTGATCACCAATGGCACCCAAGGCCAAGCCGACCGCGTCGTCCTCTAAGGCGACCATTGCCGAGGCCCAGAGGGGCAGCTCCTCCTCTGCACAGGACGTCGTTCTCCCAGGTCTCCAGGTAAAGGCCTCTTAGGCGGAAGTTTCGCCATTAAAGAAAGTTCAAAGAACTTTTAAGAACCCTTAACACGTGAATTTCAAATCGTGTTGATTCCCAGACGCAGTCTTTGGGATGATAACCGAGGCGCGGGTTTGGACCCTCGCGCCCTTGAGTCCTGCGCTTCAGATTCTTCACTTAGAATATTTTCTATTTGTGAAGGGTTCAGACGCGGACTTAGTTTACAGAACGCGGATTTGATCCTTGCGTTCTGTTTCATCAGCTGCTGATTTTGATGAATCTGGCACCCGAGTCCAAGCACTTTGACACCTGGGGATGTGAAAGGAAGGGAGTTACCCTCCTTAACTTCTGGCGATTATGGTAGTGGAAAGGTTAAGGTGGATAACTCCCTTCTTTTCGCACCCCAGAAGTGACATCAAGGAGAATGTTGTGGAGACGCCGATCCCATAGGTCTGGACGCGGATTTGATAATTCCTGCGTCCAGTGCCTCTTCTGCGTGGATGCGTAGGTCTGGACGCGGATTTAATAATTCCTGCGTCCAGTGTCTCTTCTGCGTTCGGATTATGAACACTTAGCATTTTTTTTCTATGCTTTTGATAGAGTATCTAACTAAGTGTCCTTTTCTTTTTGCAACGCCACGCCCTGCTACTTCACTCGCCAAGAAGTGCCACTTTGGTCATGTAGGTGGTGTTGACCGGGATTTGACTTTTGTATTACAAAGGACCGTTCCTGTGACTGCTGACAAGTCACCGGATCGCAGAGAGAGGCTCTCAAATGTTGATATGAGAACTCTTCGGGTGTTTATGACTGATGCAGCATTCGCAACAGATGCTGGCATCAAGCTGGAGAAGCCTGCCTTCTTCTTCGGAGATCGTATCCACGAGGGCGGCCATAGCGTGTATAACGGAACTTACAAATGGCTCCGTCAAATAAAGGGCGGAAGATTCTTTCTTCCAGACATGGAGAGGATGTTCCCGCTGTCCTAATTCCAGCATATGTCCGTCCCTCGGAAGATGGAATGGGACCTTGCTCGATATGTTCCCGAGATCACTCTCGGTGATTTGGGCTCCCACAAAGTATACCGTCATGATAGCCATAACAGGTCAGTTATCGGCCTTTTCCCTGGGTCGCGCAGGACTGAGGTTCCAGCTAGGGAGATACCACAACTTGGCACTACCTTCCTCAACGCCTTCATGGAGGCGGAGGGTGACTACCCGGTTGGGTTCCGTGCGCCGGGGTGGGTCCGTTCCACGGAGAACTATTGGTGGGGCAGGATGGTCGGCTTTGTCCTTACCGAGCTCGAGGGTCTGCTAAAGCGCGTGGGACTGTACTCGGCAGTCAGGGCCGTGCAGTGGGGGATCCCTCAAAGCTCTCAGAACTTCTTCGGGATTCTAGAGCGTTATAATCCTTCGACGGGGACGTTCTTCACTCCGGTCGGAGAGATGGGCCTTGCTCTGCACGAGCTGCACGAGGTCTCGGGGCTGTCGACAGGGGATATTCCCTATGAGGAATATGTCCCGACCGCTGTGGAGCTTCGCTATGTGAAGGAGGAGTTTCCCCTCATATATGAGACCTACTGGGAAGTGCTATGTCACTTCCACATTTGCGGCCAGATAACCAAATGGCGGTCGCAGGGAGTCAAGCAACTGTCTTGGGCCAGTTACTTGTTCAATAATGTCAACACCAAAGACCATCGGATAACCCGATTGGATCCCAGCTCTGACAGGGAGTTGAAGACAGGATCGACCAGGCTCCTGACAGTTTTTACACCACGGAGTCGAATGAGGACGGTTCTGACCCTGACTTGGTTTTTGAGAGCTTTCACCATCAAGTCCGGACCCCTATCTCCGATCGGGCGCTGTTGGCGGGCTTTCTGATGCTGTGGCTGAAGCGCTGTGTGGTGCCCACGCTGCCGCATGAAGTCATTGTTGCTGACGTTGTGTACCCGGCGGTGCTCCTGGCTCATGGGAACCCCATAGCCCTTCTCCCGGCCGTGGCGGCTGGTATTCAGAGCGGGCTGCGGGCGCTCACTAAGAGTTTCTGCGAGCCACCAAAAACTGCAGACTCCGAGGGAAAGCCGTATGTTGACTCAGAGGGGAGTCCGACGGTGAAGCGTCCCAACCCTCGTGTTGAGCTGCCTTACACGTACCTTATTGCTTGGTACGTGATGCATTGCCCTTCTTTGATGACGGCAGCGCGTTGGAGGGAGAGTTCTGTCCCTTTTGTACAGCGGTTGGAGGGTTCAAAATGGCGTGATCCTTATATATATTACGTCCGGAAGTGCCTTTCAGACCCTGCAAACTACCAGCTCAATCGCTGCCTCCTCCAGATCCCTGATGCATCTTTCGGGGATCTACTTGTTGATTCTGTTGGCCCAGATGACTTCACGAGGTTATCCGCGGGGGCCTTCTGGTGGTTGCTAAATATCCGGCCCGGATATGTGCTTTTCCGGCAAGGGACGTCATGTACCATTGAGCCGTACATGCCGAGTCGCTTCGCTCGACAGTTCGGCTATGATCAGCTCTATGTCGGGAACCCCAATGCTAGACTTGCCTTCGAAGGGAACCTGTTCGAGGGTGCTCGGGCCTGGTACTATAGTGTGGCTGGAGGGACGGGAGTATGTTTTCGTCTACCTCTCGAGGGGCCCAAGTGCCGTACGAGTTTCAGCTTCTGTACTTGGTACTCCCAAGCCATCCAAACGCCAGACTTTTTTCCGGCGTCTTCATGCATTGAGAGCATCAATGCAAGTCTCGAGGCCAGGACTGATTCTAGTAAACCGACGAAACTCGTAGAACAGTACCTGAAGGCCCAAAAGGAGGTCGGGCGAAGATCGAGGAGGGAGCCCCCAGCAGTGAGGGCGGAGCCGCGACCGGCAAGGGCAGAGCCACCAGCGACAAGGGCGGAGCCACCAGCCACGAGGGAGGAGCCGCGGGCAAGGAGGTCTAAGCAGTTGGCGAGCAAGCGTCGTCGACGCTCTGCTTCTATCGCTGAGCCTGCCCCAAAGAAGGCTCGGAGGGATTTAACGGCTAAAGTCTCTCAATCCGGAGACATCTCTGCCGGAGTTGAGGCTCCTCCTGAAGACGTCCCTGTTAGGGTTGAGGAACCGTCGGAAGATGAAGATTTCCCCACCCTAGTCCGTGCTCCTAGGTCGCGCAGCAAGACCGTGGAGGAAGGGGAGCTTGTTGACGAGTCCACCGCCGCCGAAGATGACGAGTCACTGGAGGTCGACATAATGACTGGAGGGGATGTTGAGATTGCAGGCATCTCAGTTCAACCCGAGCCTTCTTCTGCTCAAGATGGGAGAGACGAGGCACAGCAGCCGGGGTCTCCTAGCATCTTCATTTCCAGTCTAGGGCAGTCGACCCTAGTCCTACCACTGGGGTAATTGGAGGTAAGGCTCCTGTTGCGGAGCTTCCTCGCGTTGCGCTATCGTCTTCTTCATTATCGGGGAAAGCGCCTTTGAAGACGAGACCGACTATGGCGATGAACCCGCTCTTCCTGATCAGAGCAAATTCTTCCACATCTCGGAGGAGGAAATACATGAGGGTGAGCCATCGACTGCGCCATCGCTGGCGATTATCCCTACTGAAGGTATTCTTTCCATCTTCTATCTAATTTTCTCTTTAAGAGGATGTTCTAACATTCTTCTTTTATGCTGCAGGGCCAACCGAAGATGCTGAGGCTACAACCTCCTCGCGTATCGAGGAGATGGTGAAAGAGTTGACCCAGCCCGAGGGGATTGAGATCTCGGCTGCTGAGATACCCTCAAAGGGGGCAGCTGTTGAAACTGGGGAGCCTTCCACTCTGCCAGAAGAGGAAGCAACCACTGAGGCTGAGGAGGCTCTCACTCTGCCAGGCGAGGAGGTTACTGCTGAAGCCGAGGAGACTTCCGCTCCGCAGGATTTGACGTCTCCGGACCTCCAACCTGGTAAGGCAGCTCTGATGCTTTAAATGTTTAGCTCTTCTATCATTGTGGCTAACATCGCGATAACTTGCAGAGAGGACTGAGGGGCTCAGGTGGAGAGTCCGATGGTTGGCACCCTTCCAGAAGGCCATACAGCTCAGGTCTCGGTGGAGGTTTCTGAGGAGGTCGTGCTTACTACTCCCTCATTGGTCGTGGAGGCTCCTGCAGAGGTAGTACCTCCGGAAGCGTCAGCGGCCGGTCTAGCTCTTGCTGTCTCGACGGCCAGCACGACTCTTGTGCGAGAAGATCCGCCTTATATCCCCTATCCTGTGACAGAAAAGGGGTCGGGAAGCTTCCTAGGTGGTGAAGACATGGGGGAACTGGCACGTCAGATGGTGCAGCAATTCTTCGCTTCGATGGGATCATGTATTGATCTCATCTTACGTGGAAACAGCTCGTTCCAATTTGCCCAGACGCTTCTTAAAATCTGGCCGTGAACGTCGAATTAACCGGAGGCCCTTCACTTGCCAAGGCGTGTCTGCGGGTGGTAGAGCAACTGGGAGACTACCTGCAGGAGCTGGAGTCTTTGGAAGATGCTGGCTCTTTTAGTGAGGCCCAGGCCACCCTGACTAGGCTCCTAGCTGCTCAAGAACGAGAGCGACAGGAAGCGGAGGCACAAATCGCTGCAGAGATCCGCAACCTCGAATATTCCCAGGCTGAATGTCAGAAACTAGCTGGCGATTCAAGGGAATCCGAGCTTGTCATGCAGAGCACAGAGCAAGTCATCATCAGGGCTCGGGACACCATTGCCAAGGCAGAAGTTGTGCTTGCGCTCAATGAGGAAAAGCTTGCTACCATCAAAAAGCAGCTAGAGGAGCAACAAGCTGCTAAGGCGCGAGCTGAAGAGAGTCTGTCTCTACATTCTTCCAGGGTGGAATCCCTGCGAACGCAGCTGGCCGCAAGAAATTTCTTATCCGAAGAGGAGCTGCGGGACCGGGCTATTATGGAAGCTGAAAGGACGCGCCAACACGAGATTCACCGCCTTAGGGAACAAATCCGTACCTTGGCGAACCAGGACATTTAGCCTTCTTTTCTTTTTCCCTTTTTTGTAAAGAAGAGGACACTCTGTTTAGAGTGTTTGTATCCACTTTTACTGTTTATAATAAAAGTTTGAAAAATTTTGCTCCATCTTCTTTGCTCAGCTGTAGGCGAATCCAACTCCTTGGTAACTGGCACTTAGGTAAGACTAAGTTCTGTTAATGAAACGCGGCCTTGACTCTGAGTCTTCTTAATGAGACGCGACATTGATCCATAAAGTGAGACGCGGTCGTCAGTCCACAGGAACTTAGATTTACTAAGTCCTTTTGATGAGACGCAGCGTCAATCTCAGAGTGATACGCGGTCTTCTTGATGAGACGCAGCATTGATCCATAAAGTGAGACGCGGTCGTCAGTCCATGGAGTGAGACGCAGCGTCAATCACAGAGTGAAACGCGGTCTTCTTGATGAGACGCAGCATTGATCCATAAAGTGAGACGCGGTCGTCAGTCCATGGAGTGAGACGCAGCGTCAATCACAGAGTGAAACGCAGCTCTGAATAACGCGAATCTGTCTTGCTAAGAAAGACGCGGATCGATCAGACACGGGATACGCAGCCTCGAGCGACTTTCCCATCTGCGTTCAATGCAGCATGACTTAAAAGATTTTTAGGAGATCTTTGAACGTCAAGTCTTCACTGTCGATTGGGGTTCCGGGTCATCCGTTGCTTCCCAAGATAGTTATCCACGCGTCGGCCTCTTATTGGGTTCAGGCGTTAATGCTCTTGCATGCAGAACCGACGCTAGCGGTTGAAAAACCGGCGCACTTCGACGGTTTCCAAAGCAGCGTTCCACGCGTCCGTTTTTGATTAGGCTTTGACAGTTGTGCGCGACGGTTCTGATTGATGCCCCATTAATGACAGTTATTAGGGACTGCCTATAAATAGAGTGCACCCTCTCCCTCTTCAACAATCCAACTTAGACTGTTTTCATTTGTTTTGCTCCGAGAGAAGTCGCCTTGAATTATCTTTCAGAGAACCGTCTTCATGGGTGAAGGTGACCCCGTGGATGAAGATGACCCAGAGCTCTCATGCCTCTGTTTGGTCTCTTCAGAAGGAATCCTCTCTCATGTCATCTTGCGCACCCGCGTTTGGATGCAGAGAGGTCAACTCTGGACAGAGGTTTCTGCTGGTATGTCACCCCGATGATGTCCATAGCCTGTATTTTGGCATAGGCATCTGAATGAAATTCTGGTGCATTCCTATTCTGGAATTTGTGCTGGTGACTTGAACTTTTCTGAACGCGGGCTCTTGACGCTGGCTTTGCTCATGGCTATTGCCTTGGCGCGTTTCAGACCTGAATCTTGCAACTCCTGTTCACCCAACAGAGAGATGGCAATTTTCGGCATTTGAAGTTTTTCGCGTCTAGTACATTAGACGCGGGTGCAAACTGAGACCGCGTTTGAATCCTGGGCGTGGCACAGTTTTGACTCGCGTCTGTTTCTGCTGACGCGGTGGTTTGACTGTGCAGATCATTTCCGCGTCTGAAGTCTTCAATGACTGCCGCGTCTGTTACTTAGTTTTCTTTTGTTAAAGTATACTAAGTTCCAGATTTTCTGATTCTCTTATTTGTTCTTTGCAGGTTCGCTGGTCTCCTGGAAGAGTGCTTCAACCGGCGAGCTTGCTCAATGTTCGTTTGTAAGAGAGTAAATTATGGTCCTCGTCGTTTGTAAGAGAGTAAATTATATCTCTGACGAGGACCCAAATCTCGCCAAGGTCTCTTCAGATCCCCTGCACCACTCTTGCCTGATGGCAAGAGATGGTCAGGTCAAGTATGACGGCGAGGAGGTTCCGGCGGTTGCGGTGGCGGAGAGGATCCTCTTCCTCTCCCATCCCAGAAGTAACATCAAGGACAGTCCATGTCCTTTGGATGGCCTGCGGGGGAAAGATCAACTCTTGAACGAAGGGTTGCAGGCTCTTCTGTTGCCACCGGACCTCAAGAACACCATTGCTCCTGGCTTAGTCAGCTAGGGCGCTTTCGAAGTTGGCGTCGTGCATCAAAGTGCAATCGGTTCCAACAGTCACCACAATTTGGCACTTCTTCAGACATCATGCACTTAGGATCAGAGGCGGCTTCAAGGAGTGAGTACGGCCTCAGAGAGAGAGAGGGACTTCTTTGTACTCCTTAATTGTAACACTCAATCTTATTGTATAAGAGAGCGTTTTGTATCACTTTCATGTGTTTGGATATGAATAAAAGTGACACTTTTCTTTTTGCCTCTTTCTGTTGTCTTGAATGTTTTGTTTTAGAAGCAAAAGAATGATTTTGGTGGACCCGCCACTTTATAAAAGAAAGTGACAGGGGGAATGCGTACTCCCAGAGAAGGTGAACTTTTGTCAAGTGTCTAAGATTGACTTGATTCAAGGTCAGCTGGGGAATTTGATAAAACATTATCAGCGGCGTAATGTTAACCTAACAATGTCTTTAGGTGGACCTGTTATTCTGTTGAAGAGAATAACAAGTGAAACTAGACCCGCGAGGAATCTAGTAAAGCTTTTACCGTTAGAGGTGTGATATTAACTTAACGGGTTGGAGATAGTCTTGTCAGAAGTGTGGTGTTAACTCGACAAGGATGTGAGTCAGAGGTGTGATATTAACTTAACTCAGAATGTCACTGTCATAGGTGTAATGTTTAACTTAACAGTGAGGTAATGCTAGAGGTGTGATGTTGAACTTAGCATTGGTCATCTCGACTTAGACGAGGAAGTCGAGGAACGGTCATGGCCATAGGTGTATTGTTGAACTTAGCGATGACTCGGATGCTAGAAGTGTAGTGTTAACTTGGCATCGTCCATTTCAGCTTCGATACGGAAGTCTGAAGAAAGGTGACTATCAGAGGTGTGATATTAACTTGACAGGCACTCGGTGTACTGCTTAGAGGTGTAATGTTAACTTAAACAGTAGTTTGTCAGAGGTGTAATATTAACTTGACAAGAATTGGCTCGTGATAAGAGCAATTTGAGGACCTGTCATTCTATTGATGAGAATTGACAAGTGGAATTTGAAATGCCAGAGGTATAGTGTTAACTTGGCAAATTTGAGAGTTTGTTACTCTATGCAGAGTTAACAAGCAAAGTTTATACCTGACAAAGAGTATTCATTACCAGAGGTATAGTGTTAACGTAGTAATGATTGCATTTTGTGGTCCTACCATTCTATGGACGAGAATTGGTAAGGGATTTTGGAGGAAAGAGTGGACTCGAGTCCACTTAGGATTTTTAGCAAACCCTCAGCTATCAACGGATTTGACATGCCTTTACCAACTACCGTTTGAGTTGGGCTAGCCATGCTATTCCCCTCAGCATGATGAGTTGTCGAGGACTTATGTTGGGCTTAAAGGCCAACATTTTCCTCTATCCTTAGCCGTCGAGGGCGTCGGATCAAATGGGAACGTGTCCCTTAGGATTTTTAGCAAATCCTCAGCTGTCAACGGGTTTGACATGCCTTTACCAACTACCGTTTGAGTTGGGCTAGCCATGCTATTCCCCTCAGCATGGTGAGTTGTCGAGGACTTATGTTGGGCTTAAAGGCCAACATTTTCCTCTATCCTTAGCCGTCGAGGGCGTCGGATGTTTGATCAGAGGTGTACTTTTAACTTGATCGGAAGAAGAGTACTATTAAGGATAGTACTTCTTCAAGAATTTGCCATTGATCGGCATCATGAGTGTATCGCCATTTGAAGTTATGAGGCGATATGATCCATTTGAGTAGACTGACTCTACTACAAATGGTCCTTCCCATTTGGGCTGAAATTTTCCTTTTGTCTTGTGCGTCATGACCATGGGTCTTCGGACAGCTAAGACAAGGTCGCCTTTCTTGAAAGTTCGCGCTTTGACTTTCTTGTTGAAGGCTCTGGTGATACGAGCTTGGTAAAGCTCGATTTGTTGTTGGGCCTGCAAACGCTTGTCGTCTAAGGCTTCCAACTCCTGGAGTCGCTGCTGATGCTTCTCCTCAGTTGTCATTTCCGCTGTCAAGGCGACGCGTAGAGAGGGAATTTGTATTTCCAATGGAAGGACGGCTTCGCATCCGTATACCAAGGAAAATGGCGTGGCTTTAGTTGGGGTTCGCACCGTTGTGCGGTAGGCCCATAAGCATTCACCCAGCTTGTCGTCCCAGTCTCGTTGACTTTTCGAGACGAACTTTTTGAGAAGCTTGCCAATAGTCTTGTTGAAGGCTTCTGCAAGACCGTTAGCAGCAGGATAGTATGCCGTTGAGGACACACTCTGGATTCTGAACTTCGCGCAGAATCTCTGGAAAGCCTGGCTGATGAACTGGGATCCATTGTCATGGATGATACGCCGAGGCACACCGAAGCGGTAAATAACGTGATGTTTCACGAACTTGATCACGTTAGAAGATTTCACCTCTTTCAAAGGGATAGCTTCGGCCCACTTAGAGAAGTAATCGGTTATCGCTAGAATGAACCGATGTCCTTTCGATGATGGTGGGCTGATAGGGCCAACCACGTCCATCCCCCACATTTCAAACGGCCAAGTAGAGGTCGTTGAGTGGAGGTACCCTGGTGCTTGATGGATGAAATCGCCGTGTATTTGGCAGGCGTAACATCTCTTAGCATAAGCGACAGCATCGGCAATCATCTTGGGCCAATAGTAACCCATCCTTTGGAGTCGATGTGCCAATTTCGGGCCAGGTTGATGAGCTCCACAAGTACCATCGTGGGCTTCTTTCAATACTCCTTGGGCTTCTTTTGATGAGAGGCATCGGAGCAGGATCCCGTCATGCGATCGACGATACAATGTTCGCGAAATCGCATTATAGTAGAATTTGGGGGCTTTCCTCCGAATGGCGGCCGCCTCCTTGGTGTCTTCGGGCAGAATGCCGTATAAGACAAAATCAATGTAGGGGAATCGCCAGTCTTTAAGCCCTGAAGCAGTCGACACTTCAAGTGTTTCTTTACCGCGACGATCTCCCGTTGACCTGGGTAGTCTCCGAGGGGAATTTTTGGACAGTATAGGTCGTGGCTATAGACGAATACTTTCTCCATTGCTCCAGCTGGAAGAGCTAAGGAAGCAGCGAGGGATGCGAGTGCATCCGCATGTGCATTTTGCCTGCGCGGTACATGGTCGATGTAGAAGTTTGAAAACCTTTCGGCCATGTGAATTGTCGCGTTGTAGTAGGGTACTAGATCTTCATGTCTGGCCTCGTACTCTCCGCGAACTTGGCTGACGATGAGTTTAGAGTCACCGTAAGCCTCGAGATTTTTAACGCCAATCTCATCGGCGAATTGCATCCCAATCAAAAGAGCGTTGTATTCCGCCACATTGTTGGAACAAGGCTCCGTTAGCGAGACAGCTCGGGGATCACATAATTTTGTGGGGAGACAAGTACTACTCCTACCCCCGCCACTACGTGTCCCTTTGGGCTTGTCCTTGATGCACCGTCGAAGAAAAGTTACCATACTTGACTTTCGAACAACGTCTGAGTCAGGCAGACTTCGGCGGCCTCGTCTGGGAGATCCTCATAGAGTTTGGCTGCCCTCGGATCTGGGTGTTCAGCTAAGAAGTCCGCCACCGCTTACCCCTTAATAGCCTTTTGTGGCAGAAAATGCATCTCATATTGTGATAGCAATATGGCCCATTTTGCCAGCCGGCCATTTAGTGAAGAAGGCTTTGTCATAAGTAACCTCAGAGGGTTGACTTTTGATATGACATTTATAGTCTGGCCTACCAGATAGTGTCGCATTTTCTGAATGGCGAACACTAGTGCCAAACATTCCTTCTCGATCGGGTTGTACCGATGTTCGGCTCCGATCATTGTTCTACTCAGATAGTAGATTGCCTGTTCTCGTCCTTGTTCATCATTCTGAGCTAGTAGAGCTCCCAGGAATGATCCATTGCTCGGACGTACACCAGGAAAGGCTTTCCGGACACCGGAGCTGCAAGGACTGGTGGTTGGGTGAGGTAGTGTTTGATCTCCTCAAATGCTTTTTGACAAGCGTCGTCCCAAATGAATGAAACACCCTTTTTCATCAGCTTGGCGAAGGGTTGGCATCTCCCGGAAAGGTTTGATATGAACCTGCGGATGTACGCCAATCGTCCTTGTAATCCCCTGAGCTCCTTGAGGCTTCTGGGGGGTTGCATCTCTTGGATAGCGCGGACTTTCTCTGGATCCAAATAGATTCCTGTGGAAGTCACAACAAATCCTAGGAATTTGCCACTGGCTACCCCCAGGAAGGATTTGGTGGGGTTCATCTTCAATTGATGAGCACGCATGATGTCGAAGACCACCTTCAGGTCTGCTATGTGATCACCTTTAGTGCGACTCTTCACCGCGATGTCATCGACATAGCATTCCACCGTTTTCCGCATTTCCTGATGGAAAATGACGTTCATGGCCCTTTGGTATGTTGCCCCTGCATTTTTCAGTCCGAAGGGCATGACGGTGTAACAATATACCCCTAGAGGAGTCCTGAAGGAGGTATGCTTTTCGTCATCGGGATACATCTTGATTTGATTGTATCCTGAGAACCCGTCCATAAAGGACATTCGCTCGAATCCACAAGTATTGTCAATCATGACATCTGTGATTGGCAATGGGAATTCGTCTTTGGGGTAGGCCTCGTTTAGATCACGGAAGTCGATGCAGATCCGGATCTTCCCATTCTTCTTGGCGACGGGGACGATGTTGGCTACCCAGTCGGGATGTTGTTCTTCTCGGATGAAGCCAGAATCGATGAGCTTTCTGACTTCTGATTGAATTGCCTCCATTATCTCTGGACGGAACCGTCGCTGCTATTGTTTAACAGGCTTCATGTCCGGATTGATGTTGAGGCGATGCATAGCCACTTGAGGATCAAGTCCAGGCATGTCCTCATAATTCCAGGCGAAGACATCTATATACTCTTGTACAAGAGATATTAGATCCTTCTTCTCTGGAGGCGACAGGCCGTCACTTATGAAGATGGGCTTGGGGTTGGTCTCATCTCCTAGGTTGATCTGAACAACCTTGTCATCTGTGGGTGGCTCACGCTGTTCAAAGCGGATATCCCAAAGAGCATTCAAATGTTTGATCCAAGGATCTGTATCAGGTTGGATCATTTCTTCAACTTCATCTTCCAGATGGCCTGTTGAAACCATGTTTACTGAAAGCCCTTTGAAGATGTTGCCGACACTGACATCTGACTCCCATGATGACGTGTCTGAAGAGCAATCGTTGCTCGACGATTCTTGAGAATCAGAGGCTGATGGGACCGGAGTTGATACATAGCCCAACCCCCTGCGCGTCCGATGATAATAATCGGGGGCCTTCCCTTTTGGCACAAAGGATCGAAGTAGCGTCCTCCTTCCTTTGCCGAAGTTCAACCCGGGCTTGTTGGTTATATCGTACCCCATTTGCTTCATCATTCTGAGTGCTTTCGATTCATAATGGTCGAGCTGAGGGGATTCCTCTTCGCTTTCCGATTCTTCGCGGGGCATTGGTTCAGACGAGATTCGCCCAAAAAGTATTGGTCTTTGGCCTTTTCGTCTTGCCGGAACCAAGAATATAGATTCCTGCGCATCGCCATTATCCTGGTATGTCCCGAAAGATGATTTTACTGGTACATGCAATGATGTCAAAGCATCCATTGCCGACCAGATGTCATCGTCTACGTCGGTAGTAGTATCCGACGGTATTGAATCGGATGCACACGCAGAAAATATTCAAAGTCTAGACTTTCATTAATATACCAACCGCCTGCATCGTCGGTGGTATTATCAACATCGAGCTTATTAGTGCTCTTTACAAGTGGTTTTAACTCCCACAGGCACTTTTCTTGCTCGGGCTCAGTGTCAGCCTCATTACCAGAGTCTGGCGCTCCAGTTGCGGGGTTTCATCCACCGGATCCTGATATAAAAGGGAATCCGTGAAATAATTCTCGACTCCCTTGAACGGATACCTTTCGGCAACCAACGTTTGCACCTTCCCACTCACGTCAATGTATTTCATGACTTGGTGAAGAGTGGAGGGAACGATGGAGTTGTGGTGGATCCATGGTCGTCCTAGCAGCAGATTGTAGGAAGTGTCGGCATCGATGACGTAACACGTCACCTCCGACTTGAGGCTCCCAATCTGGCACTTGAGCTTGATCTTCCCCATCAGACGGGTGCCGTTGGCATTGAACCCGTAGATGGTCGTCTGTGTAGGGCTCAGACGGTGGGTAGGGATGCCGAGGTGTTGCATGACTCGGCGGGGCATAATGCTCAATGCGGACCCTGGATCTACCTGAATGCGGTTCACCTCAGATGATCCGATGTAACCTGTGAAGTACAGGGGTCGATCATGTTTTCCTTTCACCTGCATATCATCTGCCGTGAAGGTGATGCAGGGGGCATTCTGGGAAGTGTGGAGGCAATCCTCTACATCTTCCTCCTTCGGCACCTGGGTCACGAAGGCCTCAGCATTCGCCAGAGCTTCTTGCAGAGCCTCTCTGGTTGACTTTGATAGCCTCAGGAGTTCATACAAGGTAATGCGTGCCGGGATGTTGGCTAGTTGAGCCAAGACATCGAAGTGGTAAGGTGTCGAGGATCCTTCCGCTGCACCTTTTGAAAGAACCCGAGAAAACCGGGTTTCTTTCTGTTTCTCCACAGGTGGTTTTGCTGAGGGCTTGGCTGGTTCTATGGCTGGTTGCGGAGAAGCCGCTGCCGTCTCGCCGTACTGCTTCAAGTATGCCTGTCCTGAACGGGTCCCCGCCATCGGTTGGCTGGGCTCTGCTGCCAGGACTATTGTTTCCTCTTCTGAATCAGTCAGCGAGGGAACATCATCCTCTGCTTCTCGGGAGGAAGCACATACCACATGGCAGGACGAAGCTTTTGCCTTGCCTTTGGACTTCCTGTTGGTTACAGTAGTCCATTGTTGTTCATCGACGAGGTCAGGGTGGACCCACATGGTTTCCCCCTGAGGTGTAGGGACGGCTACCAAGCCCTTCTCCTGCTGCTGGTGAGGGTCTGTGTTGACCACTCTTAATTCTCCCCTTGGAATAGGAGTTACCCCCGCAGGCGTTGGAGGTTGTCTCCCGAACTGGAGAACCGACGTTACATTGGCCGTGACCTTCTTCTGCTCTGGTCGGAGCTTGAGCACCTCCGCGTCAATCAAAGCCTGAAGGATGTCTTTGAAGACGTAGCAGCTTTTGGTAGGATGTCCCAATATCCTGTGGTACATGCAGTAGTTGGGATTGTCGGTCTTGCCGACTTCCTCCGGGCGTCTAATTTCAGGGAGCTTCAGTCGATTGCTCTTGTTGAGTAGCTTGAAGAGCGAATCGACGTGTTCCTCCTTGAAGGAATACTGCTTGTTGGGGCGTGGCTGGCTTGAAGAGCCACTTGCCCTGCCTGTTTGAGGTTTGGTGGGAGATTTGGTCTCCGTCGCCAAATTATCCTTCCGCTTCGTCTGGAGGGAGGTGTCTGGTGCCGGTGCACGCCTTGTCGACCTTTCCGGCCGCAGCTTGCCTTCCTCTGCCTTGACACGGGCAACAATCTCCTCAGCCTGTTCACCTTGTTGGACTAACTGCTTCCAGGTGCGGCTTTCAGCAACTCCTATTTGAGCAAGGAGTGAGGTTTGGAGATTGTGGCGGCATGTTTCCACCAGGGTGGCCTGGGTCATACCGCTTGGGCACCGGAGTGCCGTGTTCCGAAATCTTTCCACGAAAGATTTGACGGACTCCCCTCTCCGCTGTTTGGTAACTAAAAGGGTGGGCATTGTGACTTCGGAGTCATCTTCGAAGAAGCGTGTCAAGAACAGCTTCTCTAGATCCCCCCAGTTCTTGATAGAACCCTCCGGGAGCTTCATAAATCACTCAAAAGCCAACCCTTTCAGGGTGCCGATGAACAGTCACGCCAGGATGGCGTCATTATCTACTACATTCCCAGTCTGGGATTTGAAGTAGTAGATGTGCTGGTTGGGTGACCCCTTCCCGTCGAATGCTTGGAGGGTTGGAGCCTTGAACTTAGGAGGGTATGGAACTAAGTCCCACTCAGCCGGATAGGGCCGGACCACTCCAGCTTCTTGGAGGTCCTTGCGATTGGCAAGGGCCTCGAGGCGTCGTTCCAATTGACTCATCCTCTTAGCATGAGTCTTCTCCTGGTCTTGGTCGCTTCTTGCCTGCGACGAGGGCTTGGACACATCCGAGGTAGATCGTCGTGTCTCGTCGGAAGGTTCGGAGGGTGGGCTTCCTCCCTTTCTCCCTTTCCCCTTCGGCCGTCTAGGAGGAGATCTCGCTCTTTCTTCAAGCAATTTCTCAAGCATATGCTTGAGGGAGTCAATGGATCTCTGTTGAGAGGCGATTATATCCATCTGGTGCTTCTGCGTCTGTTCTAAACGCCTGGCCGTCTCCTCAGGAGTGTCTGCCATGTAGGCGGAAGCCTCCTTCTCGACGGAAGAGTTTGAAGCCTGCGACTCCACTATAGCGGAGTGAGAATCACCCATTCTAATGCCGCGGGCTAAGGCATTATAGTCAATTGGGGGAATGGCCCCTGTCCGGGTGCGAGTGTGTTGATACACCCCCTCCGGCTCAGAGTCAGATTCCTCTGAGTTGACCATTGGTTGTTTTCCCTTGCTTCTGCTAGTCATGTTTGCAGTAAGCTCCGGGTATTCAACATCTGAGAAGGTTCTCCTCCTGTGGGAGCGTCTTCTTTTGGCTGACGGGGGAATCAGGGTCAGCTGTCTGATTAAGGACTGCTGGTGCACGCCTGATCCATAATGGCATCCAGAGAGCATATGGATGAGTTGTTGACAGCAGCATGACGAAGTGGCTTGATTGGCACTTCTTTTCCTTGTCAAATAATCCCTCAAATCCGTGGGAGGGGGATTAAAGAGACTGGTCTCGCAACGTCGAAGACGGGAGACAGTCATGTGCTGTTCAGCCTGGACGCAGACTTCAGGGACGCGGCTCTCATGACGCGGCTGTATGACGCGCGCGCGAGTCTCGCGTTGCTGCCTGATGCGTTTAGGCAGAGTTGCTTGAGAGAGAGTGGGCTGCTGGGCCCCACGCCTATGAGTGCGTACTTCCTGCGTTTGAAAAGACGCAGAGGTTTCACCCTGGCGTTTGATGAGTTGGTCCTCGGAGGGCTCAACTTGAGGAGTATCGCGTTTGGGTCGCCAAACGCGGATCTCACGCACTGGACGAGGTGCGGGCAAGGCATCAGATTGTACGCCGCGTCCACCCCCGGTCAGACAACCAACGGTTCCGACTTGGAGTTGACGCGCGCGTCTCCTCTGTCGACGCTCAGCATTCCGGTTGCGTCGAGGAGGTGGAGAGAAACCAACAACATCCTGGTTTATAGAACCAAGAGTGTTCACCACGCGGGTCTCCTGAGAGACGTTGACGCGGGTATTCTGCACGACGCAGTTGATCGCAGCAGCAGTGGTGCCTGGGACCACGCGGGCCTTCTGGGAGGCGTTGGCGCGTGTGTTCTGTGCGACGCGGTTGATCGCAACAGCAGTGCCTGAGGTCACGCGGGCCTTCTGGGAGGCGTTGGCGCGTGAACTTGTCTTGGCACAGTGGGCATCGGCACCCGGCAGAGCCTCAGATTGGGCTTCGGGTAGCTTTTCAGTTGAGACCCTGCGGCAGACGCGGGTCTTTGGGCTCTTGGAGCCAGAAGAGAGGAACTCTTCATACTTCGCCTGGTCGAACTCGACAACGAGTGTTTCGACCATCTTCCCCTTACGGAGAACATCATCCTGCGCCACGATCTGTTCGTCAGTGACGAAAGTAATCCCCAGCGGAGTCGCCATCTCTTGTTTGACACGGAAAAGGGTGGCTGGTGTAACGTTTCCTTGAATCAGATGAAAAAATTACAGCCGGCTTAATCTTCCGGTTACAAGGGAGGGGGAATATTGAATCTTGAATTCCCCCTTTGTTTAGTGCTGGGTTCTTCGGTGGCGGTGGAGAGTGAATCTTGTTCTCCGTTGACCGGATGACTGTTTGGACCATCGGGGATCTTCTCTTCGGTCGGTAGAGGGAGTAACTCAGCTCCGTCTACCAAAACTCTAGAAGAGGAGGTAGGCGAAGAGCGGCTAGTACTCAGTAAGCTCGCTGAAGGGTTTTCTCTCTCTCTGTCGATGATCTCTCCTTTTTTTCTCGGAATCTCTCTTTTGCCCGATAATCGTCGTCCTCGTCAATAGTGACGGGACTATTTATAGGGTTTTTAGGGGGTGATCGTGCCCCCTAAAAGTGCTCCACGATGAGGGCCAACTTCCCCGCTACATGGGCGGTGGATGGCGCCATAATCGGGGTGGTTACAACCAAGGTGGGGGCACCTTGTTGCTGAGACGCGGGCGTTGAGCCAACGCGCCTTGATGCTGAGACGCGGCGTTGAGCCAACGCGCCTTGATGCTGAGACGCGGGGTATCTCTCGCGTCTTGATTGTCACATTTAGCCTTGCGCCTGGATCTTGGATCTCTGTGTTTTGGTGGCTTGTCTTGGTGATTTTTAGACAGCCTACAATGACCATATTAAAATTTTTGTGATAATACTAGCACCATTCATATGATCAAGAATGCAAATCAATATAGTAAGACCAACCAAAGATTCGATGTCACTTTCTTAGAGATCACTATGAGAAAGGAGAATCATTATGAGAAAGGAAATATTGAATTGATTATGTTTCTATCGATTTTCAATTAGCGGATATTTTTACTAAACCATTTGATTATAATAGATTTTTATTCATTTGTGGTGAGTTGAATGTTTGCATTATAGATTCTTGAAATTTTCTTTAATATCTCTCAAAATTTGCTCCCATATTTTTTCATTTAGTTTTCTTCTCACATTAATACTCGTGTTTGTTTAAAATTTAGTCTCTTATTTTACTCCTTTTTGATACATGACAAAAAGGAAGAGAAGTATTATAAAAGGGGGAAAGGTATTACAAAAGGTTATGTGTATATTAACTATGGATATTTTTATATGAAGCTTGAATGTTTTTATGAAGCATGTAGAATCTTTTTTTAAATTTCTTTTGCATGTTTTGGTATAGTAAGCTTTTTATCTTATATATTCACTCATTCTATGTTTGTATGCACTGTCTTGATCTATTATTCATTGTATAATGTTTGGTGGAAGGAGGCATGAAAGGAGGATGGAATATTTATGCATATTTCATTCATCATTGAAATTTATTAAATATGCACATGACTTAATTTTTCAATTAATATATCATTTAGTCATGATTCATTGATCTTAATAAATAAGCATAATTTTAGAGTGAGCTTTTCAAGCTTCTTATATTTGTTTTAACTTGAATAACTCATGTGTTTGTCATCATCAAAAAGGGAAGATTGTTAGCTCAAGGGTACACTCTCCGATTTTTGTTTTTAATGATTACAAACTACATGAAGTTATTCAGTACTAATCAAGTTCAAGTGTTTCAATACTTTTCAGGGTTCAAAGGACTCAAAGTGTTTCTTCCTCAAAGTAAGGTTTTGAAGTCTCAAGTTTACTCAGGATGGGATCAAGTTAGGACAACCAAGATTGACGTTTTGAAGAAGCCCACTTGAAGATTGCTTGAAGATATATTGAACCTATGTAAGAAATAGTTTTGTTAAAGTAGAATGTAGAATTGATGCTCAAGAACTCACACACAAAAATACAAGTTTTTAAATACAAGTTTTGATGGTTAGTTTTCCCATTTTTGGTATTCAATCAAATTTGGTGTTTGATATATGTCTCATAATTTTTAAATTGTATATCCTGTTTCTATCATGTACCTCATAGCCTATGCGTTATCAAAATATTTGTTAAACCAAATACAAATATTTAAAAATGAGTTTGATTTCAAAACTTTCTAAAAAAACGTGTTTTAGGCTTGATCGGTCGACCGGCCAATCAACTGGACCTCGTGGTTATTATTAGGTGACTGCCCGAGCATGTTGTGCACGTTTATCGGATTACCGACTAGTCAACCGCAAACCTATCGATTGACCGGGCGGTCGACCAACTGTTATACCAATGTCTCGATTTTGAATGGCCGACCGGGTGGTCAACCGAAGCCTAACAGCTAGTTCAAAATTTTGAGCTACCAGTCGACTGGCCGGTCGACCGATGTTCTGGCAGATCTACTGTAATCACTAGTTTTCAAAATCTGAGATTTTTAACTTTTTTTTCCTACGGGTATGTTTTTGCCCCTTTTGGACTTAATCTCCCTCCTAATGACCTGATAGACTCTTCTAACAGTATTTATCACTTGCCTATATATGTAGCTCATTGGGAGAGGATTAAGGAATCTAGAAATATTTTTGAAAATCAAGTTTATTCAAAAGAGAAAATATCTAGCTTCAAGTTTCAACTGATCTCATTTCCAATCAATTTCTGCTAGTTTTTAGCTCTTAAATTCATTCATTTCACTAAATTTTTCTCTCTCACATTGAGCTTCACTCCTCATTCAATACTATAGAAAGTTGTAAAAAAATACGTTTGTGATCTTTGTAGTCACCAAGAGCTTGTTAACCTCATTGGCTTTGTGCTACCTCTTGTGGAGAGGATTGAGAGTTGGAGTTATATACTTCGATCTTGTGTAAACTATTATTGTGGAGGCTCCTTTCTGAAAAATTCTTAGTGAATAGTGAAATCCTTCACGCGGTAAAGGCGGGGACGTAGGGTTTTACGCTTGAACCTTAAAATAAATCTCTTGTGTTTGTGATTGTCTTTTCTCTTGCTCTTACTCTATTGCTTTTGCTTGCAATTGTGTTATTTCTTCTCTTGTATTTTCTATTCATTGCTTGCATCATATTCATCATTCTTGCTTGTCGGTTTCACTCATTTCAACAAGAAGGCAATTAAGCACTTCACCCCCTGATATAGAGGAATTTGGAGGAGAAGTTCTAGAGACCTTCCTGGGAATCCGGCTTCAATTCTTGTTTTGAGTTGACTGTTAGCATCATTCTTTAAATTTTGTATCATTTACTAGTAGATTAGCATTACACCTATTCACTTCCCTGTAGGTGTACTTTCATGGCCTCCCTGCAGAACGCATACGCCAGCATCCGAAGCCTGTGCTGGATGCAGCATCCATCGCGGGGAGCAGTCCAAGTGCATGCCCATAGACTAATTAGACAACAGTAAAAAGTGTCGTAGGGAGATCCCATCTTGTGGAGGAGAAGGCACCGCAGACTTCTTCAGCCATACAAAAAGAAAGCCCGCTAGGATAGCTAGATAAGACAAGGGGTGCGAACTTGATGGTGGTAACTCTTAAAAGAGTCACCCTTTTCATACTCCCATCATCCTCCTCCAAGATGACATTGCTAATTCACTGGTTGCCATTCACGCCTCAATCTTGGCATCAGCAACCATGGTGGTAGATATTATAATCCTCAGAATACTCTTATCCCCTCAGTGCATCCAGTTCGGGTGGGTATTCCTCACAAAAGGAAAATATGCCCTTCGAATTGAAGGGAACACTCCCGTCCATCCCCCATGCTAAGCTAAAAAGGCTATTAAGAGTTCTGGTTGGTTAATGCACTGCAAAGACAAGAAAAATGTGTTAGTAAGCTAAAATTGAACACAAAATATCAAAAAAAAATGGATCAGAGGCAATCCTTGCTAGAAAAAACTTTTAAGTTTCTAATCTCACCGAGATAAACCCAGGGAAGGTGAACTTCCTAAGTTCGCCAAAGGAGATGAACTTCGTAGGTTCCCCAAGGATGACAAGCTCCCTAGCATCGCCAAGGGAGATGAACTCCCTAGCTTTGACCAAGGAGACAAACCACCTAGCTATGCCCAAGGGTGGCGAACCCATTAAGGTTGCCCAAGGGAGATGAACTTTCTAGTTTCGCCCAGGGTGGCGAACCCATTAAGTTCACCCAAGGGAGATGAACTTCCTAGCTTCGTCCAAGGGTGGCGAACTCATTAAGTTCACCCAAGGGAGATGAACTCTCTAACTTCACCATGGGAGACAAGTCCTCTAACATCGCCAAGGGAGATAAACTCCTTAGTTTCCCGAGAGAGGTGAATCCCTTAACCTCGCCAAGAGAGCGAACCCCTTTGATTCGCTCAAGGAAGATGAACTCTCTAAATTCGTACAAGGAAGGCGAACTTCCTAAGTTCGTACAAGGGGGCTGAACTCCCTGAGTTCGCCGGAGTACAGCATAGGGAAGCAAAATCTCTAAATATTGCCTGGTCTTTTTACTTGCAAAAGAAATCAAAATCTCTAAAAAAAGGGTGAAGCCCTACCAGCGATCGGTCGTTCCATGGCCGGAGCGGCTGCGTTAAAGTGGATTAGCCACTTTAGAAGCGGTTGTCGCCTCTTTCACCGTGGTGCACCCGGGTGCCATTGAGATCTCAAAGAAAAGATTAAAAAAAAGGAAACCCTAATTTTCTTTTAAGAAAATGAAACTTTTTAGAGAGAGTTATCTCTCTGTGGTAGCCACGCGGCCATTTATAGGTGAACACCTAGCCTCATCGTAAAGGCAGGTTGTCATTTCAAATTTTAAAATGATAAAGGGAGGTTAGCCACCAATAGCGAAGCTAATAGCTTTGCCATATCAAAGCTTCGCCACAACAGGCAAGCTATCCTAACCCAGTAGGCTAAGGCAAGAAGAGGAAGAGAAGAGACGGAGAAGAAAAGAGAACAAGAGGCATACGTAGAGCCACGCACACGAGAGGCAAAGAAGAAACTAATTCTTACCTTTCAAGAGAACAAAGAGAATCCTTTCCTTAACCTCAAGATTAATACAGAGTTCTAACACCCTAATCCTTTAACTTCAAGGAATTTCTTGAAGCAAGCGAGAAGAAATTTCTAGTAGTAGATTAGAACCTTGTCAGTTGTATCATCAAAGGGACAAAGTGATCGTGTGCTGATCAGACTCCTATCGATACACTTTCACAGAATCAATTTTGTAGAAGATTCTTACTTGTAATTTTCTGTTTAAATTACTTATATTTCTTCTCTGTTTGTTTAAGTTTTCAGAAAACACAACCAGCTTTTCATGAAAAACAAAAACACAACCAGCTTTTCAATGAAAAATAATCATGTCATCTATACACACACAAATCTAAGCTAAATCCTAGCCATTGATCACACCCCCACATGCACATCTACCACACTCCATTAAGCTCCCAATCAAATATAATATTATAATATTTCAAATGTATTTAATTGTATTTTTCTTATATTTTATTAATATACTCTTATAACTATTTAATGCACACATACGCATACAGTTATTTATGTTTGTATTTCATATCGCTTACAATTTTTCAAAATTTCTTAAATTCATTATCGCACAAAATAATCAAATCATAATTTTCTAATATTCTATATAGTCCCATTAACTCAAGATTATAACATTAAATCAGGGGTTTAATAATCCGGGTGTTACAGATCACACCTTCTTCGGAGTGCTGACTTTTTAATTTTGGACTATTTAATTGGCATGATAATGGTTTGGTAAATTTGCAGTATTGTTCCCGAGTGAGGGTAGTCCCATCAGTGGTATATGCAAATTTTAACCTCCAAGTGGAGAAATACCAGAACGGAGTTAGATTCACGTGTGCTTCCAGTGGGGGTATGACTGATCAACAGAGCTGTGAACTTGAGAATCTGAGTAGGGAAGTCCCTATAGTAGAGTTGGACCTTCGAGTAGGGAAAATCCTAGCAGTGGAGTGTGAAATTTGTTAGGGCTTCGAGTAAGGATATCCAATCAAGAAACCCTTCAAATGGGATATCTCATCAATGATGCAACATGAATTAGATGTTTGAGGCAATATTACAAGAAAATGAAAAGTATAAATTAAATGAATTGGGCGACAGAACTATGTATGCTCATCTTTTAATCACACGAAACTAGTACGTCGAGGGTATAATCCAACCAAGAAAACCCTCATGTATATACCATGTGTCTCATTCAGTTATAAGGTAAAATTACACAACCATGTTATTCTGGGATGAGTAACACATAAACACATTCTCATGGGTGATATTTGGATAATACCTGGGCAACTGTGTCTTCTCCGGTGCCCATGACGCTCTAGTATGTAATCACATGAAACTAGCACGTCAAGGGATAATTCAAATAAGGAAACTGTAATACCCCGTTTCCGTAATACGTACTAAGTTGCGTATTCTGATTTCCGATCGTATTTTTTCGATTTACTTCCCGTATTTGACCAATTTCAATTTCAAATATCATTTTCTAATATATTAGATTTTAGGTGAATTTCTGGGATTTTCTAGAATTAAAATGAATTTCTTCAAAACCGGTGTCGACCAGTGTCGCTGATCGATTCCCGAATTTTTATCTTACAAACAGTTAGGAATTTCTAGAAAGTCCTTTAGGCATTATCTCTTAGAATCGTATTTTCTATCTACATTCTTTTTCTTAGAATTTTATGAATTTATGAAAATTCCAACGGAGTCGGTAGTTAACTGATTCCGGATTTTTAGTTTTAAAACTATAAAGTATTTCTTCAAACGGATTTCACTATACGTCTTCATATATTATTATTGATTTTTGGTAAAATTTACGAGTCGTTCCGAGACACTTGAATTTTGGACGATTTCGGTATTTTCCGAAATGTTTTCCGCATTCTCGATTTAAACCCGGAATCAGTGTTTTCAATATTTTCATTTTTCAAATTAAGAAAATATCTTTTCTTTTACAAATTCTTTTCCTTTTTCTTTTCCTTTTTCTTTCCTTCCTTCCTTCCACCAACTTCCCAAATATCTTCTCCTCCAAAATATCTAAAATTCCACACCCTTCCTCATAAATGCCCTTCAATTCCTCTCTCTTTCTCTCTCTTCTTTGGCCGGCCACCATTGGCCAAGGGAGACATCCCATCCCCCCTATTTGCACAAAACCCCTCCCAATTTATTTATTTACACCTCCTTTACAAAATCAAATCCTATATAAACTTCCCTTTACAATTCTTTTCTCTTTTTTCACTTCACCAAGAAATAACCTTCAACATTTCTCCTCCATTTCAAACCCTAATTCCAAAATCACCACCAAGCCTTCATCTTCTTCTCAAGCTACCACAACTCTTGGATTTGATCGCATCTCACTTCGTCGGAGGTATCGCCAAAGACCTAGTTGGTGACATCGTCGACAAACGATCCTTCAAGACTCGTAAACCTTCAATAACCTTACCTTGTGAGTATTTTTACTCACCAAGACTAGATTACTTCTTTGTGTACATGTGATGATCATTCATATACACTTGTGTCATAAAAATCCCATTTTTAGGCCAACAAACAACTATCAGAATTTCTGTTCTGTTTTCTGTTTTTTCCAGGATTAGTCGACTTACCTAGAACCTAGTCGACTAACCCACTTTAGTTGAAACGTAGCTTTTCTGATTTTCACAGTTTTAGTCGACTAAGCCATTTTACCAGTCGACTAGACCCCCCTAGTCGACTGCATTTTGACCCCTAGTCGACTAATTTTCCTTGACCCAAAAACACCAACTCTCGGCCCTAGTCGACTTATCCTAATTTTATAGTCGACTTGGAACCCCTAGTCGACTACACCCTTGACCCTAGTCGACTCCTGAAACCAACTTAACTCTCTGTATCTCATCTTAGTCGACTTAAGTATCTGTTAGTCGACTTATAGTTCACCACTAGTCGACTAATCCTCCCACCTAGTCGACTAATCCTCCCCCTAGTCGACTAATTCTGACTGGTTAACTTAGTTGTTTCCTTTTCTGATTTTGGATCTTAACCTCTATATACATGTGATACATTATTCATGTTTATGCTTCATTATTGATATTACATGACATGCTATCTGATGGACATTACTTCTTGATACTCCATGACTTGTTATTGTAATTCTTACTTCATAAATTGTTAAATAGTGAATATCTCCACTTATCATGCCATCTCTTAAACCAAGCATGATAGACTCGACTTTTGTATAAAATAGACCAACTTACATTGGGTCCGGGGAAGACATGCGGATATCGATGTGTTCGTGTTTACAGTGGCTTTTAGGAGTGTTGTGCAACCCATGTTCCGGTCTAACCTGTGGGCCTCCAGGGACCGAGGGGAGTGCTTGCTCCCTTTATTTCTGGTACCATCATGAAAAGGGCATACATAAGTCCCTCCAGTTGAGCCTAGCGGCTGGCTTCCGTCACCAAGCAACGGAACAATCAATGGCCGTTATCCCGGGTATGTACGGGGTCCACTGTAAACATAGTTCGTCGATACACCGCTGATTTCCAACAACAACCTTGTATTACTATGATATGGATCTATGTGCACTGGGACGCTGGACCACATAGCTAGATATCCGAGTAAAACAAGTAATAATAATAAAACGTTAATTGTAGATCTATAGTACGACTTTATCTATTCATGCTTTTCATATCTGTTAGTTGATATACCTTATATAGTCCCATCTTACTTGTACTCGTCCCTTAGCCACTTGGCTGTAGCTATCTATTGTTTATATGTCTTGATCCTTTGGATTTGCATATTCAGATTCCGAGACCTGGAACGAAGTGGATCCTTCCACGGAAGATCAGGCATACTTCAGTGAGCAGGCTGACCAGCTCTAGTTCCCTCGTGCCGTACTCCTCTTTTTGGCTCACGAGTCTCCATCTCTTACGTGAGCACCTCGTGTATATCTTTGTATATATTCTTTTGGACTTGGTTGTGAAAACAAAACACTTGTAAAGTGAAACAGTTATCATGACTTGTATAACTTTGTATTTGTACTTCTATAGTTGGCATATGACTATACCACGTTTTGTGTTGTATTCTGATTCTTGTTGTACTTTTATGCTTAGCGTATATACGTGGGGGCATTTTCTGACCTACGTATATACGTCGCAGTGACGTTCCGTATCCGTGGAATCGGGGCGTTACAGGTTGGTATCAGAGCCTAGGCTCTCAAACCTAAAGTACAATCAAGTGGCAAATTCTAGTAATTTGCTTATGCCAACTACAATGTACAAAGTTATAGAGTCCTTCTTGCTTCCTTCATTGATCAATTCCTTCGTATCCTAAACTCCTTTCATTGTTTCCAATTCCAGTTATCATACGGTATGGAGAGACGATCGGGTCGTAACAACATCGGACAGGTGCCCAATGGACCCGTAGGAGGAGAGAATGCTGATGTCCTGAGAATCATTCAGACTATGGTGGAAAACCAACAACAGCAGATGCAGAACCACAACAGCAGATGGAAAATCAGCAGCAGCAGACCGAGCTCCTTAGACAAGAGTTAGCAGCCCCGAAGAACAGAGCCCGGGAATGTATCGGACTTCAGAAGACTACAGCCTGCTATATTCACGGGGAGCGAGAAACCATTGGAGGCGGAGCAATGGTTGACGGACACGACAGACCTACTGAATGCAGCCCGTGTCCCGAAGGAGAGCCAAGTTGAAGTAGCTAAGATTCAGTTAAAGGATGTTGCGAGAACTTGGTGGCTCGCAGAGGAGGCTAGACTGGAGAAGCCCGTTACTTGGGACGCCTTCTCCAAGAGTTTTTACAGCCGCTTTTTCCCTGTTACGGCGCAGAAAGATATGGAGGAGCAATTCATCAGACTCCAGCAGGGGAACAAGTCCGTGGACGAGTATGCCGCGGAGTTTCTCAGATTGAGCCGCTTCGCGCCATATATGGTAACGGACGAAGAGAAGAGAGCAAGCAGGTTTTCAGCAAGGCCTGCAGTTGGACTTACAGGCCTTCTTGATGTCTCAACAGATGAAGACCTATTCTGAGGTTCTCACCGTCGCTCGAGAGGTAGAGCGGGTGTTACAGAGGAAGCAAGAGAACCAGGCCATGAAGAGGCCGTTTGTACCCATGGGAAGAGGGGGCCCATTTAGAGCAGCGAAGATCCAGAGGCACCTTTCAGACCGGCTCCTTACCAGACAGCCCAACCATCTACCTTCTACAACTTCTGTCTGAAACCAGGACACACTCGAGCAAATTGCCGTAGAGCAAATGGGTGGTGCCTGATATGTGTTCCAGAGATCATTCTATAGGGGCTTGTCCACACAGGAGATTGGAGATAGCCCACCAGACCTTGCCAGTACTTCCAGGACCGAGTGGACAGCGGGCAGTACCAGGGCCACTTGGGCAGAGAAGCCAGGGAACGGTGATGAGGAGAGCACCCCTTCCTCCACAGCATGTCATTCGCCCAGTGCAGAGAGGAGGAAGGACGTCAACAGGGCGTGGCAGAGGTCAGGCTTACAACTTGACGGAAGCAGAGGCTGAGGCTTCAGAGGAGGTGATTACAGGTAACATCAGAGTTCATGCAAAGCCTGTTCTCGCTTTATTTGATTCGGGTGCATCCCCTGTTACATCTCAGATAAATTTGTGGCTTTACATTCAATACCTGTTAAGGTTTTAGACCACAAATGGGAGATAATACAGGGAATGGGGTAGTCATATCATCTAGAGTGTGTACTGATTGTCCAGTAGAACTGTGTGATAAGACCATGGCCATAGATATGCTCGTACTAGACACCAAAGGGTACGACGTGATCTTAGGCATGACCTGGCTCAGTCAGTACTATGCTGTGATTGATTGTAGGGAGAAGAAGATCAAGTTTAGAATTCCACTTCAACCAGAGTTCCAGTTTAGTGGAGAAGTGAAGACCACCAAGGGAAAGTCTCAGATTACTTCTTCGGAGGTTCAGAAGCAGAAGGTGCCGGTGTGGGATGAATTCCCGGAGGTGTTTGCTGCTGAGATCGCAGGACTGCCACCTGTCAGGATGATTGAGTTCTCCATCGAGACTATTCCAGGAGCAGCACCTATATCTAAGGCTCCGTACAGGATGGCACCGACGGAGTTGGAGATCCTGAAGAAGCAGCTGCAGGAGTACTCAGATAAGGGAGTGATTAGGCCAAGTACTTCACCGTGGGAGCTCCAGTACTGTTGGCGAACAAGAAGGATGGTAGTAAGAGACTTTGTATTGATTACAGGAATTGAACAAGGTCACCATCAAGAACAAGTATCCTTACCCGAATTGATGATCTATTTGATCAGCTTAATGGAGCTCGTGTATTCTCTAAATTGGATTTACAGTCGGGTTTACCATCAGCTGAGGGTAAGAAGGAGGATATTCCGAAGACGCATTCAGGACCCGATATGGCCACTATGAGTTTCTTGTTATGCCTTTCGGAGTCACCAATGCCCTGCAGTGTTTATGGACTTGATGAACCGAGTGTTCTCGCCCTTCTTGGATCAGTTTGTTGTTGTTTTCATCGACGACATCTTGATCTATTCAAAGAACAACATGGAGCATGCAGAACACTTGAGAATTGTGTTGGCAGACACTTCAGCAGGAGCAGCTTCATGCCAGAGGAGCAAGTGTGAGTTTTGGTTGGACAGCATAGCATTCCTTGGACATATGGTGTCAGCAGAAGGTTATCTCAGTTGATCCGAGCAAAGTCCAGGCAGT